>JAANSK020293478.1:0-10357 GCA_011763485.2 Isoetes engelmannii
GTGATCTTTGTAAAATTGCATCTTGGTGGGAAGGTCACTTGGAGTTACCCAAGTCCTTGATATATATAACAGTTCCAGATCGTGTCGGATGATCTGATTCCTATCCTTTTGAAGTCTCTCTTTGACTTTAGGATTAACCGCCGTATTGGCTGCAGTGATGTTACATTGAAACGGAGGCAAGTTGTCCAAACAAAATCCCAAAGAGGCAGCCCATTGTGATGCTTTTGCGTACCAGCATTCTTTGACTCCCTTTTCAGCCAACCGTTTGGAAGCCTTGAGGGCAATCCATGGAAGCCTGGTTTGACCTTGCTGCGAGTGCCCAAGCTGGTGCACCTTATGCAAAAAGGACACTAGCTGAAATGCTGCGTCCAACTGAAGAGGAGTGGCTGAAAATTCTGCGAGTACGATTGGATGCGGCACAGAAGCTTTACTCATAATCATTTTGGACAGAAAATGGATTTGCAATCTCTCTATTTGAGTCCATTCCTTGGCTGTAGAAAGATTATATTAACGTCTAAGAAAGACCACTTGGGTCTATAAGACTAATTATACAGCAATTATGTGCAGCTAGGGGCGCATTTGCAGCCTCCTAGAGATGTTACATAAAAATGAAAAACTAAAATGACGAGATCATGAGAATCTTTTCCTCTTGGCCACTGGCTCAAAGTATGAAGTAATGTCAGACTTGTTTTCACTTTAAAAGGACTGTTTATGTTTGTCTTTTACTGCTCGTTTTCTTCTTCTTGACATTTTCATGGATACTCCTCTTGAGATCGATTAGAATGTCCAGAAAGGGGGCCTGTCTTACGTTCAATATCACCTCCAATGAGAAAGAGAGTGATCTGCCTGTGTAAGGTCATTTTCTTGTCTAGCTCTCTCACCAGCCTGCTCCTTCAACAGATTTTTTCTATGAACCATCATTTGGTGGAGGAAAAGAGCTATACATTTCTGGTCCTCATATCTGATGAGTTTTGACAGAGAGCTAGGTTCGCGAAACAATCAATGGAACCTGCCCCGTATTTCATAATAGACGGGACATCTAAAGATGAAATGTTCCTCAGACTCAACTCCATTCGTCTGTCAAATGTGCAACTTAGGGAAAGTGGAATCAGAAGAACACTTTATCTTTCTGTGTCCGGCATACTATGAAATAAGAGGAAGATACCAGGGATCCAACTACTTTGAGGCAGCTCATGAACCTCCAGACCAGAACTGCCTTGCTTTTGTACATATATGAGCTCACCAAACTCAGAAGAAATGTGCTCAGACAAAAAGAAGCTGATTCAGAATTAAGACAAACAGTGCTGACTTCTTTTTCGTAGCTGTTTCGGCACCATTGAACAGTAATAGAAAAAGGAAGTCAGAAGATTCCACTTCCACTGCAGGCAATCAGAATTAGAAAAGGGCCAAAAAGATTAAGAGAGAACAGCCCCGAACAAAGAAAAGGGACAATGGGCATGTACAAAGGATCGCAGGTTTTTTTCAGGCCATATAAGTGAGTGCATTTAAATTTGTAGGTTACAGAATCATAGATAAGCATTGTTTGCTAAGTTAATCGACTTTCTTTCTTGCTAGAGTTAACTACCACTTTCAACTAGGAGAGTGCTCCTAGATGTTGCAGACTTGCTGTATTTATTTAGTCTCATGGATCCGATGGGTCTCCTGTAGACATTAATAAACCCGTTCTTTCTTTCTTCTTTCTAGAGGATCTTCGTGCTCTTGTCATTTCTCAGATGCATCCAAAGGAACATAGCTTTGAACATCCTATTTTCTGATGATCTTCCTCTTGTGTTATCAACTTGTATTTCCTGTTAATAGGAGGCATTTCACCTCACTGTTTCGTGTATCGTACTGCTGATTGCTGGTGCCATAGGGATGATTCTACAAAATACAACATCTTCAAACAAAGATACTTAAGATAACACTGGATCCACTGATGCCATAGTATTTTAAACTATTTGATCTATAATATACACAATATGCACATATCTGAGCATGCAGACGGTTTAGTGAGTATGCTTGCTTGGTTCCATTTTGTTCATGGCATCATTTGATCTTATTTCGAGACCCTCTAGCACTGGACAACTCCTTTGTTCCCAGAACAAGGATAATGCACATTGCTAGGTGCTTGACCAGCCATGGATGAGAGAGAAGGGAGCTTATCGCATCTACATCTTCATGCCCTTCAATCTTTGTTTCTTAAATTGCTCTGCCTCCGGGATATTCCTATTTTAACATTTATCTAATACGTCAATAGGTTCTCAATAATTTCCAATGCACTGATCATTAGTTGCAGGGTATAGGAGTGGAGCATGCTTCTATATGTTTGTTTTCTTCAAAATGGGCATTTCTATCCTTTTCTTCAACAAAACCCCCAAATGTTTACGAGCGTAAGAAGCTTCTGCTCTACTACATCAACAGCAGTGTGGTACATTGAAAAGTTTTCAACAAGTTTGGGACAAATCTATTGTTCACCACGATATCATCATTTCCTTCTTTAAAAAATGTACATCTAGGGGGTTAGAAGTATAATGTTCAAATGGTACCTATGCAATTGGCTTACAATTGGAGCCAGCCCAGCAAATGAACTTGAAATGGTATTGAGCTCCACTTGTAACAGGTCCTTCGAGACCATATCTATCATATAATCTGACCGGTGCATACCTAATTGGATGGTCTGGATAGAAGAGGTTAAACTGTTAACACCTGTCAGCATGATGAGATTATGTCAGATAACAGGGCTCATCTAACCTGTTCAATCCCGTCCTCCAATATTGTTGAGTGTATGCCCAGTAGCCTGTCTGTAAAATGGTCGACTTTCCGAGTCCTACAATCCAAGTCTAATTTCAGCTCGAGGTTCAAGAAGAATACCACTAAATATTCTGAATTTTAATAATCTCATAACCTGGACAATGTAGTCTGCAAGAATTCCGCATCTGAAGCCACACGATCCACTAAATCATTAAATAAAGGGCCTAGTTCTACTGCCTGCTTGAACAGAATTTCAGGAAAGGGAGAAGGCAGCAGTGAAAATGGCGCATGAACCATTCCAAGACCTGCTAGTTCCCCTGAGTTCTGAAAAAGAAAAGCAATCAGAGGTGATTATCTAAGAGATTCAGGAATTCTTAACAGAACACACGTATTCCTACCTTGACTGACTTATCCCCAATAAGAAGACCATGCAGGGAAGCCCAGGCCAAGGCCTCCGGCACCAACTGAGCAGCATCATCTGCTGGTATCAATGGTCCCTGCACTAGTTTAGAAACGCCATTTGTCAACTCTATAGGCTCTGCTGCAGCTGATGCGTCCATTTTTATTTTTATGAAGAGCTGTCTGGGAGTACTGGGATGGATTGGGCTGATGAATTTTTGCACCAATTTAGGTGCAATAAAATGCGAGGGTAGGAGACGGAAGCCTAGAGCATCGAGATCAGAGATGGCAGGCGAGGGGATTAATACCATGGCTGACGGCCTTTAGGCCAAAAGCCGACGGTCCAAATGAATCGGCCTTCACTCACCATTCCTGCCTCTCGGAAACCTGTTGATGTCGATGATATTGTTCATTGATGCTGTTTCATGGGACAATACCTCCTGGGCGTTTAAGAGTTGTTTAGCAACAATTGTGAATTTTATGGAAAAAAAATTGTGAAATACCCTTATGTTTTGCTAAAACTATCTAAATGCCCTTAGTTTTAGGGGTATTTTTATGCAAATAATCGTAACTTTTTTCAATGATCCAAACGAGAATGTGTTTTTCAGATGTATTGTAGAAAAGGATGAGATCTTTCTATCAGACCTAAGATCACCTGAATCGAAGTCCAAAATCACAAGTTATATGATTTTTAATACTAAAAATTGTAAGAATCTAGGAGGGATTTAGATGACCATAACTTAAAATTTCGCACTCCGATTTTAGTGATCTTAATTTTGACGAAAAGATCTCATTCTCCTGTACAATGCATCTGAAGAACACATTTTCCTTTGGATTATCGTAAAAAAGTTGTGGTTATTTCCATAAAAATACCCCCAAAACGGGGGGCGTTTGGACAGTTTTAGCAAAACATAAGGGTATTCCACAGTTTTTCAATTTTAACTGATTGGAGAATATTGGAACACATTGTCTTGTAATGGTATTAGACATAAAGTACTAGGTAATCTTTGATTGGGGGCCTTTCTTCTCCATAAAAATTTGAGGCGGCCCGGCCAGACTCGGCGGCACACGAGCGGATCTTTGCTTGGGGGCTTTCTGTCCCATAAAATTTTGAGGCGGCCACGCCAGACGAGGCAGCGTACGAATTGCTGCGTCGCGAGTGCGCCGCCGAGTTTGGCAGTGTCGCCGAGAATTCTTGAAGGGCAAAAAGGCCCCTTCAAAAAGATTACCAAGAGTAATAAATGCTTTGGTTCAAATTTCGACCACTGTGGTTATGCCATCTGTCATCTAAAGAGTCTGTTGGAAATGAAGTTTGGTCACTTCTCAGGTCTCTTCGATGATTTTTACAAGCAAAATGGCTTTTGATATCTGCGAAAAAAGGCATGTTATCTAAAGTTAATCTTGTATTAGTATCTACAGTGAGAAAATGTAGTAGCAAACCATTTATTGAAAGCTCTTTGTAGCGGAATCCACGATTTTGCTCACATATTCGTCACTTTTAGACTCTGAGCTCCGTGTAGACTCTGGGTTGTTGGATCCTAGGTTAAAAATATGTTCTCATATTTAATAGGAATAGTTGTCTACTACAAGGAATCTGTGTGATCCTCGCCCAAATTGGATTATCAAAGCTTTTCTTTATTTAAAGGATGGAAGAACTAATGCATTGAAATGTAATGATTATACGCGTATATAATATGTATATGGTCGTCAGGCGTGTGCAAAAGCATAATGTCAAAAGTAAAGCTCGAACTTATGACCTTTTAGCCCGAACCGGATTATTAAAGCTTTCTTTAAAAGGATGGAAGAACGAATGCATGGAAATGTGATGTTCGTATGAGTATATAGTATGTATGTATATGGTCGTCATCTTGAATACTAATATCACTCATGTACTTATGCTAAGTGGCATCCTGCATGTGCATCAAGTGGCATGCATGCAATTGTGCCAAGTGGCAATTGCACATGGTTGGGATTCACGCAGTTGTGAACAATTCTTGCTCGAGTTCTCTTGTGCTCTTGTGCCCTCGTAGCTATGTACATATTCTTATGTTCTATATAGACTGGAAAAAATGACCAGCATTGATGGGCTTTTTGTCGGGATTAAATTCAAGAATTAGTAAACATCTAGTGGGCATGTACACCTTGAAACTGTAGCTAACTCCTATTGATTCCCGCTGTCAAACAAAACCTTGATTTTTAGAGGTTAAACATAGCCTTGATAGCACTTCCACCGTTGATGCTAGTCTCCTTCTTCACAAACGTTGATCTTCATCGCGCTTTAACCATGGGAGATGAATCTCTTGGAATAAAAAAAACATCCTAGTTCTCTTTTTACAAACACTTAATTATGTAACTGCGCAAACTTGCATATGGAAAATCATTTTGCCCCTTGTCAAAGCTACTAGCAAAATGGTTAAAATATGGAAATAATCACTACTAACTACAGAACTTGTGTAGACTTGTGAAATTGTTAAGACTTGCATATAATCATTAACACTAGAGTCATCACATCATGAACCAGAAAAGGTGCATTTGCACTTTTCACTTTGAAATCAAAGGTTCAATATTCAATACCCTTCTTACACGTTAATATATGGCAGTCATGTTGCACAGAAAAAATACCGAAAAATCCATTGGTCCTCATTCTTGAGAGTTACGATTAGGTAAAGCCAAGGGGGTCAAGTCAGTTTTGCTTCATGTTTAGATAAAGTAAAACTGTCTCGATAAAAGCATTTTTTTGGCTGGGATATTCTTAGATACATAATAATAAACTATAAGCATGCATATAGCGCAAATGTCTGATGTCCTGTTCCAGGACTACGGTCCCTCTTCTGTTCTTTCAGGACTTCGGTCCCTAGGCACTGTTCCAGAACTTCGGTCCCTCTTGTACTGCCGTCACATGTCCGATTGGACGTTGTCCAGAGGCGTGACGTTAAAATGTTTATCTTTATCTTTATCTTATTTTTGTATTTTTCTTCATGAGTTGGAGATTAAAATGCAAAGAACTACACCTCAATCCGATGTCCCAGAAGGGATAAAGGGTTGTTCGAACTTGACAAGGTCAAAACTATCGTTTATCTGTTTTGAACCAATACTGCTTCCCAGAAAGATGATCCCAAATCAAATTTCTAACTTTTACAGAGAAGTGAATTTTGACCTAAAAGTTTGAACAAAAGTAATAGACAACTTGTTTTATCCAAGGAAAATGTCCATTAGCCTTGATGTCGAAGTTTTGATTTTTATTTTATTTTTCGAATGTAAGAGACTGATAACTTATATATACATGGGAGTTAACTCAAGTTCATTCTCCAAAAAATCATATTATAAAAGGTTACCACAATATGCAATCAGCCCAAAAACAAACATGAAGGAGTCAAGGGGGTTCACATAGTGTATGCAGTACAAAGCAGGTGAGTGACCCAAAAGGGTTTCTTTTTTTTAGGTCCAAACTTACATATACTCTTACAGATTGGGTTTTTTTGGGTAATTCTGAGGCAATATGTGGCTGAAATGGGGGTTTTTGGTAGATTTCTAAAGCGTATACAAGGGAGTTTTGGGGGACCCTTTGCACGCACATGACGTACCCCCTATATGATAGGTGCATCCTCCGGGGAAGGAGTGTAGCGTTTGTTCTCAAGAAATCAAGAAAGATTCGTAAACCTAGGACCATTAATGGTCCAGATTCATTTTAAAATCAAGAACTTCCTCATGTTAATCGATCTCAAGTTCAATTGCGTGGTATAAGTACCTCATGAGCTACTTTACTCATTAAAAATAACTAATGCATATGATCTTAAGGTTTATATAGATAGATAGAGTAAGCTTTCTAGTGTCCGTTCTATTATATGTTCTATAGATTTTGTAAAACATATACATTGAATGGTGGCCTCAAAAGTCGTATTTTCAAACTTCCCAAGTTGTGGAAGCAATGCAAAAAGAATGGAGAAAAAATATGAAAGCCTATACTTATGAAAAGTAAAGATAGACTACTATGTCTGTTTCCCATTACTGAATCCACATGGCGTTAGATCATTTTAAAACCAAAACATCCTTATCTTAATCAGTCTTAAACTTGCCTTATGGATAGTACTTTATTTGAGAAAATTAGTTGGTTGCTAGGATTGCATTGTTAATGGGTAATGTTAAAGCATAAGCAAATTGAATATGTATGAATGTCCACTCACCCCTTCCAAAGAGTATGTTAGAGAAGGTACAAATCACCATATCATTGTATAAGTGACAAATCAACAATAAATAGACTTGGTGATAATAATTAGCGAGATTTACTTCTATACCCAATTGGTTTAATTGTGGACCATAATAGTCCATGTCTGTTTATATTCAAATGTAATATGTTATTTTTCACATCAAATTGGAGATCTACGTTGCCAATGAAGGCTTAAATCCATATGAAATATAGTCTATCATGAAAGACAAGCTAAGCTTACTATTATGATATCTAAACTACGACACTTCTAAGCAGCCTACGACACTTCTACGACACTACTTACACGTGTACTAAGTTTATGATAGTAAGAAATAAAAATATTTCTTCGTGTGTTTTGCTCTAAGACAATGTAAACTACATATCAAACTTCTATCCCATGTTTCGTCAATCATGAGTTGAAGAAGAATGTTATCTTGCTTCAAAATATGGTAAGCCTATGTACAAAGCAGAAATGGTCCATGTTTGTATATAATCAATCTTCGCATATAACATGTTGTTTTAATATGAAATCCGAGATCTATATTGCTAAGAAAGGGTTGCATTCATAGAAAACATTACTTATCATAAAAGATGAGTTATTTGTACTATACCTTAACTAAACTTCAATACTATGCAGTAGCAACCACTTTTAAATAGAAAAATACATGGTTGTTCACTATATTTAAGTTGATAAAATTGTTTGTTATGTAGATATAAGTGAAATGTATGGAGTGCATCATTTATTACCCTTGGAAAGCTTATATATGAGTTTAATTAAATCATTTCAGTTCAATTTTTGTCTTATATTCTGTCTCAGAGCTTCTTTAGTAAAAATTGAGATCAACATAACTTATGAACACTTCAGAAAATTATTGGGATATAGCTCTTAGAGTTCATAAGTTATGGCCACGAGTCTTACGTCAAAACTTGTTATAGTAATGTAGAAACAATTCACAATCTCAAACAATTGTTTTTAACCAAATATGGTTTGGTGACTTCATATAATGTCATCTAATAGCATCAAAACATGAAACACGCAAATCAATATGTTTTATCATAGAATATCCATTACTCTCGATTTTAGAAAGGTTTGGACCCCTTTATGCTAAAAAGTTGAATAATGCAGTTCTGACCTAGTGGAAAAACTACTGAATTCTATGAGGTTTAGACAATCATAACAACGTATCAGTAAATCTATTGGTCATGAAATCCTGCATGGTCATAAAGAAGCAAGTGAAGATTCAAAAAGTGGTGGTATCCTATGAAATGGAAGTTTCTCTTGTTAGATACAAGGGTTTAAGTGGCAGAGGGTATGCTGGACCAATGAAACCAGAATAGTTCTAGCAGTAACAACTCTAGTGTTAACACAACAAGGCAAGACTTGTATAATAAAATTCATGCTTCGGTTCTGCAGCCACGCACTTGGATGCTAAAAGAAATTGATTGTTGATGTTATTCTAGGAAAGGGGGACCGAAGTATAACTGGCTTTTGGAAGCTCAAGAAATGGAAGAAAAAGAATGGCTATGAAGCTTATGGAAGCAAAAACTGCCACCATCATATCAGGAGAGAGAAGATCGAGAAAGGAGCTGTGTGCAAATGGACAAGGGGTTTAGACGAAAATGCATAAATTTTTCAATCACTTTTCTGTACATCAGACCAGTCAGTTACCCACACGTAATGTTAGGGTAGAGGCAATTATTGTCAATTTCAGACCTATATTATTTCTTGTAACATCCTGTTGTGCATTCAAGGGGAAATTCCTCTTGCCAAGGCCACGTGGTGAGTGTATATTAGGCCACATCATTGCATAATTACCTCCACCCTAACATTACGTAGGGTGAATATTCATTCCCTTGATATTTCTTGGGGTGCCGGCATGGCTCGCCCTAACAGGCTCGCCAAGCCCTTATTAATGTCCTACATGGGAACATTACCCCTATCAAATTTGTAGAATTGACAACCCAATAATTAGAATGAGAAGATTTCATCCCCAAAACAGGGATTTTCAGTTCTCTAATCTGTTAATTGAAACAGAGCCCAAAAAACCTACACAAAAAAACGAGTAATATTAAAGATCTAAGCAAGGATTTAGCTATGGAGGTTATTCCGGCAATTACATACCAGGAAGGGCAACGAAGGCAACGGTCTGGCGAGCCATTTCAGCTTTTCTCTGGTGCCTCTCTGCAACAAACCTTACTTCGCTGATGGTCTTTCATATCCCTTGTTCTGTTTTGTCTGGCCGAATTCTTCCACGTTGAGTGGTCCTAACAAGCCGGCCAAGATGTTTTCATCATTTGGCATAATCATGGCCTCTTGCCATGCAGGTTCTATGGCATCCCCTTTGCCGCCTGATGAGTATCCCCAAGGCAGATTCAACCTTTTGGATTTGATCCTTCTGATCTTCGGTTCGTGTTGTATATACAATTTTCATTGTACAAAACAAAGCAACTATTCAATAACACACAAAACAAGATCCACCACACAAAGCAACTATTCAACAACACACAAGACATCTATTCGAGATAGACCTTGTTTCCTGCAAACTTTATAGCATATCATAAGGTTCCCCAATGGTTTTAAATGGGGCCATACTTTTATTCTTTTGAGAAGAATTTAGAAATAAGCCACATGTGCTGAAACCATTGAACTTTTTTTCTTTTTGTCGAAATTTTTTTTGCATGCCCGAAGGGTGGTGACCGATTTTCTTCTTCAAGAGGTAGATGCGACTGGTCAGGCCCGAGTTTTGCTGGGGCCCTCCCCCCTCCCCTCCTTTTTTGAAGGAGCCAGTTTATTCATCATCACATCATGAATACATTCTACTTTACTTTATTCTATATATCACATGGAAGCCAATGCACTATCTAGGCACGATCATTCCAATTTTATGCTAGGAGCTGCTTTGCATGTAATTATCCATTACATATGGCAGGTTTAAGGTCTCTACCTGTGACGTTCCAGGTATTTATACGGGTATAAATACTGACACGTCACCCTAGATA
>JAANSK020293489.1:0-19912 GCA_011763485.2 Isoetes engelmannii
TCATTTGCATTTTGTCACAAAAGGAAATAAGGACAGATATATGTCTTCGCATGTCTTTCTCGTTCCTAGCAAACATTGCTATGTCATCTGCATACAGGAGAGAGAGAGAGATAGAGAGAGAGCACTCCCACATGATTGGTTTTTTAATGGAAGAGATGGCGAGAGGTGATGAGAGAGAGAAGTGAGAGGGAGGGGAGAGTGGAAAAATCCACTCTCCACTCTTATGCCCCGAGAGGCATTTTTTGGCCTAACTGAGAGTTGGGCCGTTTCCCATTATCCTTGGCTAGTTAAACAGTTTTCCCCTTTTCTTTGTGCGGGCAGGGTTTCCCCCTTCGAGCAGGGCGATGATGCGTTTCATCAGGGAAGCGCAGGATCCTTCGAGCAGGGCTATGTTCATCTTGCATTTCATAGAAAATAAGGGTATTGTGCTCGCCGATGAGAGGTGATTCAAGGCTCATGACCTTACTCTGTCAATAGGATGATTCTGCCTCCCAGTTTGTGTTCCTAACTGCGCATTCCCATATGATCCGACAGCATACGGATCACCAGCTCCTGATTGAAGACCTGCTGCCGTTGTTTGTAAGGCCATTGTATTTCCTCCTGAACCATAAAATCCTCCATAGCCTTTTTGCCCTGCATATAGCGCCGGAGAACCATATGCATACTGAGCAATACCTACCCTGCCAGCAGCTACGCCCTGACCAGAAGCCTGTTGCATTTGCTGCAGTTGTGCTTGTGATGTATTCAATAAGGTGTTCATAGAGGCTGCTGTAAGAGAAGATACAGAATTTGGAGCACCAGAACCTGGCTCCAGCCCCTAAAGATTGTCACTCTTTCCCTGTCTCTATCCCTCTACAGCTCTTGAATATATATTTCTGCGGCTCTTGAAGTGGCGCCCTTGCAGACTCAGCAGCCTTATAAATAATGAGGGCAAAGCTGTGAATAACAGAGACCTTACTCTGTCAGGCTTATGGCCAAATGCTGCCGAATTAATCTTCAAAAGAACCTTCTTGGTCTATTTACATGCATTGAATTGAATGAATTGAATGGGGTGAGACCTGGATGAACATAAAGGGAACTAGGCAGAGCCATGGTTAGAGAGAGAGAGAGAGCAACATGTGCACAACTTCCGATAAACTAAGGCAAACCAAGAATAAGCCGATGGTTTCAAGAAAGAAGCACAACCGATTTTAGAAGCACAAGCTCGAAAAGCTCAAAGCAAGACGTATTTTCCAAAGAATTTCTAATTTCCTGGACCGGCGATGGTAAAATTACTGTATCTAACAATTTAAAACAAAAATAAGTGACGTGGCAAGGCACTTGGACAGTCTAGAATTGCACGGATTGGTGCACCTCGAGTTAAGCAAGCCTGCTAATAAATGGTTTTACCTACCACATTTTTAATTTGAAGGCCAAGAATTGAAGAATAAAGAGTAAAAATTGTCAATTTGAAGTTGTACTAGGTGAAAGACGACTAACATGTTCTAGTGCTCTATCTAACTCTCCACCGTCATCTCCTTCCTCTTCCTCTTGACTACTTGATGCTTCTTCTTCTCCACTCATCTCGAATTTTTACTCCCTCTGATCCATCATGAAGGTAGACTTTACCCACCTTCAAGACTGCCGAGTTACAGGCCAAAACGTTGCAAAATGCTTTGTATCACATCAATAATGTCGTGTTGCACAAAGTTGTTAATTTCTTGAATTTAAAGGAAAACAAACTTAACTGACAATGCTTACATTAGTTTTTGGCACTAGCACGAATATATTGGAACACCCTCATAAGTTTTAGAATTCAGGCATAGACTAGCACACTACCTCAGCGCCAAACAAGCATGGCAGCAAACATATGAATTAAATACTATAATTTGAATACATCCCTGTTCTATAAAAGTGACTGCCTCCTTCAAATTCTCTGCAAAGTGAAGCCTTATAAGAACGACAGCAAGCCTCCTCCTGAAAAACAGCAGTTATATTCGTATGCCAAACATAAAACAATTTACTTATTCAAGTGTGTAGTTCCCTTCAACATTTAGTCAATGAATACTGGATGTGTGAACGATTCATTTACTCCTAAAGGCATGCCATAATTTACCACAAAGAAAGTATTTTCTGTCTTACAGTGCGAAATAAATTTCTCTGTAACCTATTGATAAAGATGTATGGCAAATGTGGCGCTTGACATGAAGCATGCCTTGAACAGAATGAACACATAAAATTGTTGTTCCTGGAACAGGTTATGTGCAACATGAATATCTTATATAAGTACACAAATTATTTCAGCAAATGCCCAATAAAGATGTGGTTTCATGGACTTCAATGATTTTCTGCGTATACCCAGCAGGGGCCAATTCAACTATGCTCTGCAATTGTTTTCGCAAATGCCGGAATAGAATGTGGTCTCCTAGAATATTATGATTGGTATTTCTGCTAGACTGGGTCACATTCAGAAAGCTCTTCTACTCTTTCAAAAAATGCCAGAGGAATATAGTTTCATGGAATTCCATCCTTTCTGCTTATGCGCAACAAGGTTATTATCTCAGAGAAGCACTTGAGCTCTTCACCAGTTCTTATAGTGCCTTCATTTCAGCTATTACTCAGGTAGGCCAGACAGCAGAGGCTTTAGAGCTTTTTAAACGAATGCCTCTCAAAAATGTGGTGTCTTGGACTTTATTATAACTTGATTACAGCTTATGCTCATAATGGAAATACATTCGGATCATTCCAAGAAATGCCAATAAAGAGGCATGCTACGATTTCGGCACTTGTTCAAGATGGGCAACTCAAAAGATTCATATCATTTTTCCACAACTTGCAGTTCAAAGCTATATGCTTAGTTCTGATTTTGTGATTGAGACATCTCTTATTAATATGTATTCTGCAGGCAGGTCCTTAGGGATGCCATTGTTGTTCTTCAACTTAAAACTGTAGTTGTGTGTAATGCCATGATTACAGCATATGCCAAATTACTAGATGTAAAGGAAGATTGGAAATCCGAACTTACCTACAAAATGATGACACGGATAACTTATCACAAAGAGCAAGACTTTTCTTTGTCGAAATAACACCCATGTTATAACTGCATAACCAATACACTGATACTCACATGGGCTTTTTATTTTGTCGCAGAAAAAATATTTCACTTACAGCTTATCCAAGACCTGATCAGTCATTTGAATCCGGACAGGGTGTCGAGGATCCATCTTCTTCAAAATGTTTGTCAACTTTGTGATGAAACCACACAACTTATTGTACCTGGAATGTTATAGCTAAATCGTCAAGGATAAAGCAGGAAAAAGAAAACTGAAAAAGTAGATTTAACCCTACTTTTTATAATCCTCACGTCCAGGAATGTGGTAACGCCTCATAACCATAGCCTCCCGATGGCCTTTTCTTGCTTCCATTCCAAGAAATTGACTTTCTTGAGCAATATGTTCTCGTAGAATTTAAGTTTCCGCATTTCGCTTCAGCTCCGGATCTCTGAAATCTGGTGTTAAACCCTAATGAAAATATGTCTAGGAGCAATGCCAGACCTTTTGCTAACCCTTTTCTCCTAAAACCCCTTTTCATAGAACAACGTATTTCGCTGGACCAAAAGGAAAAAGGCAACGATCTGGGCCTTTAGATAAAAAGGTACAAAATATCCACGAAAGGTATAAGAACAGAGTCGGTGTTTTTGCAGACAAGATTTTCGAGACAAGCGATGGAAATAGTCGGAGCCATGGAATTGGACAGCGTAGAGGCAGCTCTAGAACGCAAGATGGAGCTCCCAAAACTTCTTGCTCAAAAGAAGTTGTATCTTGTTCTTGACTTGGATCACACCCTTCTAAATACTGCTCACATCAACGACTTGGACGCTCAAGAACAAGACTACATCTTGCAAAACTATTTTTCAGGTCAAAGAAAAATAATTAACGCTGATATTGTGCAAGGATCAGACCAGATTTACCAGTTAGATCGTTGGAAGATTTAGACAAAGCTTCGTCCTTTTGTGCACCAGTTTCTGGAGACTGGAGGATGCCAGCCAGATGTTCGAGTTGTATATACACACCATGGGTGAGATGAGTTATGCTTTAGCAATGGCTGATTTACTCGATCCGACGCTGCAGTATTTTCAAGGGATGGGGAGAATCATCTCTAGTCATGGTAAGAAATGCAAGGATTTGGACGCCTTCTTTGGAGTAGAAGATGCCACTTTGATACTGGATGATTCAAGAAGCGTGTGGCCACAACATCAAGCCAACTTGTTGGAGGTGGAACGTTATCATTTTTTCAGCTCTAATTGCAAGGACTTCAAACCTGAAGATCCTTCTTTAACTCAACAGCATAGGGACGAGAGTGAGATCAAAGGCAATCTCGCTAGAATACTCGGCGTTCTTCGCAAGGCGCATGAAGAATGCTTTAAAGCATCACATAGATATATTAGTGTTACTCAGGTGATGCAACAAATGAAGAAAAGAGTGCTACCCCCTGCAGTTTCTGCCGCCTTCTTCCCACTTGCAGCTTAGAGACGCCTCGCATGTCAACGGCAAGAACTTGCCGGACATCAAGCCGACAAGCCAGTGGAGTGTAAACTGCTCCAGCAGTTCCAAGGTGAACGTCTCAGACGTCAAACCGATCGGTTTCAACCTGCTGCATGTGAATAGGAAAAAAAATGCATGTGAGGCGTCCCTTAGGGTGGAAGACCATCAGTATGTGAAGGTTTGGAGCTCCGTTTGGTGTAAGAGTATCCCTCTAAAGCAGTCAGTTCTTCTCTGGCAGATTGCCCATCGGGCACTTAGGACGAATACCAGAGTTCACTCGTTTAAACCGACAATAAGCCCTTTATGCCAGGTTTGTAAGCGTGCTTCGGAAACCATTGAGCACTGCTTCTTTGTCCCGACATTCAGTGTATTTGGACATGGACACAGACCTGTTTTTGCCATCGTTTTAATAGCCAACAGGTATTGTTGGGTCTTTTTCCTGCGAATTGGCACCCACTTAAGAAGCTCGCCTTCAACATTTGTAGAGCTGTCATTTGTTGGGTAATCTGGAAGAGGAGGAATGAGGTCATCTCTCATGGGAAGTTCTCTACTGCTCAATCTTTGCTACAACAAGTCTAGTCTAGGTTACATAATCAACTTCAAGTTTCTCAGTTACGAAATGAGGAGAAGAATAGGATATTGGGGGAATATTTTCACCTCATCTAATCCTTCCTTCTGTATTTTATACTCTCTATAATATAAACTTTTGACGTCCTTCAAAAAAGAAAATGATGATATGAACAACCCATGTCATATCCCATGTAGATGACCTTGATGAAGAGAAGATCACATGGGCAAAGGCAAATGGACGTTTCTTACTGCACTCTAATTGGTTGCAAGATGCTCAATATGTTTGGAGCGTTCAGACGAGCAAGATTATCCTATATTACTTGGTTTCCCATCTTCTATTCTTGTATTCAATTGTTGGTGGTGCTACAAAAGGTGATGCATTGGATGAGCAGAAAGGCAGAAAAAGGAAGTTAGTTGGAGAAGAAAATGATGCCAAGCGCACCAAACCTTAACATGCTTGGAATGAGTGATGTCAGATGTCCACTTTTATAATACAATGCTCCTATACTTGAGTGCCATGGCACAAGTAGAGGGCTATGGATATAGAAGCATCTTCATCAAAGTATAAGAAGAGCACCATGATCAAGAGAAATGCAAACGATAGCATATAGATATGGTTTCTTTTCAAACATCATGGAATATCTCAGTTTGTGAAGATTCTGTAAAGTATGAACACTGATTCTATGGAAAGGCTTGGGAAAGCAATAGTTATGCAATGTGGTATTGACTTTGTATCAACATTGGCTCCCTCAATCAACTTGTACATATATTCATTCAATTCAATGTATTCCCTATTTTGGAAGTGACGTCTTCCACTTGAGGATGCTTAACTTTTAGTGATGTTCCTGCCATTTAACCTAAAGTTGAAGACATTCTTTTAGCTATGATTTTGTCCATCGGAATACATTTTTGTATATATGCATATGTAGAAAAGGTGTTGTGACATAAGTTTGCAATGAAATGTAGAAGAAAATTGTTGATAATCCAAAATACCACTTGATCTTCAAACTCATTCTCTCTTGCAAAGAGAATTCTTCCAGGGACAAAAAAGTCATCTTTCTTTAAGGTTTCCCTGCCAGAGACACTCTTGTCCAAAGGAACAAGTTGTGAGGATGTTTGTCTTGATATCCTCTTAAGAGAAACCACCATGGAATAATTTAAGAGCTAAATTTAGCAATTTGACGATTTTGTAGCACATTTTAAAAAAATGTTGGCTAAAGTAATTGGGAAAAGTTCGAAAAAAAATTATAATTTTAGCGTAACTTTTTTCAGGCTTGTGCCAACCTTCGAGCTCTTTAGTGGAACGCTAGAAAGTAAGAGAGTGAAAATTTATATTGTTTAGCTAAACCATAGAAACTTTTGGAATGAATTTTGGGCCAATTTAGGTAAAGTAATTATAGTCAATAAGAAATATATGAATAGTAATTTATTTGCTAGCATCCATGGAACAAGTTGAGGCCTAGCCTTAGCTAGCTGAAATTTTTCTAGCATGTTTCCACAACGAAAATGATTAGAATAAATGGGAACAATTGGGAAAAATTTTAATGATTTCAGTTTATTGTTTCTGTGCTGACATCACAGAAAGGTTTAGGATGAGTTTCGAGTTAGTTTAGCTAAATGATAGAAAGTACGAGAGGAAAATTTGTAGAGTTTAGCTAAGGCACAGAAAGTTTTGAGATTTATTTCAGAAAAGTTTAGCTGAAGCTATTATAGCTAATAAGAAATATGCAATTAGTAATTTATTCCCTGGAAACCACTGGTGAATTTATAGTTTGTAACCTCCCATCAATTTCTCCAAATGGATTTTCAAACTTAAGCCTGGGAGTTTTGCTGCACGGAAATGTTTTCTTTAAGCATTAGAAAATAAGACAAGGCATTGGCTAGATCCCTTACTGATTAATCTAGACTGCTATGTTTTATTTAAGCATTAAAAAATAAGACAAGTGACTATCATTCATGACATCTACTAAATCTTAGAACATCAAAAATTGACATTGTTCCTGAAGATATCAGTTTATCTCTTCCTCACAATCTTTCAATGTATTGTGTATGTTATGTTGTTTCCAATAGACTTGTTTCACAGATTGTGCAAAACAAAAGAATCGCTTGAAGAATCTAAACTGTTAGACTAGCAGGGATCTAATACTGCTTTATACGTAGTAATTGCAACCGTGTATTTTCAATAGGTTTCTGCAGCCAGATTGTTTGAGGCATAAAGAAGCTAAGATCACTGCATATTCCAATTATAAAACCTACAGACTATTAACCAGTTCGGACTCCAATTGTGCAATACTAATAAACAATTCTTCAGAGAAGCCTTATCGGTAAAACCACCAACAAATTAACAAATGAACATCACGTTTGCTGTTGTCCTAACAAAAATGCAGATTAAGCTCTTAAATCAGCAAGAAAACTGACCGATTTAACATTCTTACAGAGACTTTCATAATTTTTGCTCCAAATTATCCACAAATGAGAAGTGAAACAGTCTTCTGTAACTCTATCTTTTCTGCTAATTTTCAAGCTTTCCAACCGGTTTTGGGTTTAATTTGACCAATTCTACAACTCTTTTTGCCAAAAATCCAAGATATAGACAGCCTACTGCGTCGAATTTGCAGTTGCGATGTTGATGCCGTCAAGGGTTTGGCGCAGAGAGGAATTTAAGAATAGAAGGTCTTCAAGTCAGAGTATTTTGGGATAAGTTTATCCCGCTTCCACTGTTTTTGTAAGAAACGGTATAAATCTATACCGTTGTGTTTTTGTAAGAAACGGTATAAATCTATACCGTTGTATTTTTGGGAAATTATCTTTGAACAGTTTTGACTTCGCAAATCCAGAACTAGCTGTTGAATCTTGAACTGGCTGTTGGATTTACAATTCGTATTCCTGATTCTTGTCCATGATTCTTATTTACAGCTCTAGATTGCTTCAATAAGGAACAACGAAGTACCATAATTAGCAAGCATAATCTATTGTTAAATAATGGTCTCATAAAATAATCATGGATATTGTATATCATTATTTCTAGCTGTTGAGAGTGATGATTATTTACCACAATTCTAGACGCGGATTATAGCTTGAACAATAGCTGGGGTTAGGTGGTATTATCAGTGAAAAAATCTGCAACCCATGCAACAGTGGAGATCTTAGCAGCTGGAAGGGTTCAAACATGTTTCTATAACACCTTCTATGTGTTCCTTCTTCCCGAATAAGGATTTTGGTTTATTTTTGTACCTTCTCCATTTTTTTAAGGGTGTTAATGGGTTTACTTTACGTGAAACGAAACTCGGCAAAGAAGTCGAGGTATAAATTTATACCGCACAATGGTATTGATTTACGTGAAAGGAAACTCGACAAAGAAGCCAAGGTATAAATTTATACCGCACAATGTGTTTAATTTACGTGAAAGGAAACTCGACAAAGAAGCCAAGGTATAAATTTATACCGCAAGCTTCTTTATTGGAAACCTCAAAAACACAAATCTAAATTTAAAAAGAATATTCTACTAGAGAAACTAAGAAGCAAAGAATATTAAGACTAAATAGGATGGTGTACGAAACTTACCTGGCCATGACCGTGGCTAGAATATCTGGAAATACAAAAGGGAATGTTAGTTGCTGTTTTGATTGATGACGATGAGGAAGGCAGAATGTTTTGGTTGGCAAAAGTCCTTGATGTTGTTCGCGTCAAGGGATTACCAACACAGCTAAAGGTGCATTGGATGAGAACTACATCAAAAAATGCATTTGTTGGTCGGTATGACTTTGAGATGATAAAATCCAACAGAAGCAAGGGGGCAAGAAGCACAACAAGAATGGATATGCGTCATCTCTCATAAGTAAAAATCCTTGCATATGATTTTACCCTCAAAGCCAACAACAGACTGTAGGAGACTACTAAGAGGCTACTACAATCTGCTTGCCGTCTAGGTGAGTCGTGAAATAATGCTGAGAATAATGCTAATACGGAAGATAACATGTTACTAGTCGACAGTCATGAGGAGGACCGTTCCAACACATCCACGTCTGACAGCGAGGCATTAGATACAAATAGTGATACCGACCATGATGTCAACGAATCTAAGATGAGAGATTTTGTGTGGGCAGCAAAGTCAAATTACATTCGATAGCTGTTATATTCAAGACATGGTCCATTCTAGTAGTTGCAAAGTCATTGCTACATTTGATAATTGATATGTTGTGTAACTGTTGTAGCATCTCTTACAAAAATCTTTTTATAACACTATTTTGTGTGTCACTCCTCTTCCTTATGGATTTGAGATATTTTCATTCTACTACCTTTAACGGTTATTGAGCTTTTCTTCTATTTTGTTGCATAATTTGTTGGAACAATTTAGGTTAGAAACAAAAAAAAATACGCCCTGAAATTCTGTTCACAAATAAAAAAAAGGTTTGAGAACTTGTAAAAATGTCTAAATTATTAATAGAGACCCAAAAATAGCAAGAAATTTATTGTTTTCAAGGAAATCTTTGGAATATTCCTTCTAAAGTGCATTTCATCAAAATTAATGCATTCAATTCTGAACGTTGTTGTTATTGAAATTTTTATGACTGTCCCTCTTTTAAGACTGCGGAGAAAAGCAAGGATAAAAAGTAGTATTCATATTGAATAGTCTAATCCTTTGTTGACGATTAACTTTATCCTCTTGATGCACCTGTGATTTTCCAGAACTATCGCTGCAACTACAGATATGGATTCCGCCTAACTAGCTTTCTAACAGTTGTCTCTTGGTTCCTAATAGCTATTGGCAGCAGCATGCTAGAATTGTTTAAAATCTCTTCTTTTCCTTTTGATTTAGAGCTGAAGACTTTGCCATTTGTTGCTCATTAGAGAGGGATATAGGACTTTGGAATCCTGTCTAAAAATCTACACAAAGGATTGGAATCCCTGTTAACTAATTGGATATGCATAGCCTTTAGCTATACTATAGATGTTGAATACCTTTTAAGTTAAGCAGCGTGGAAGTCTTGAATAAAAAAATTTAGGCATAAAAGTCTTGAATCATGGAAGTTAAGCATGAAATTGAACCATGGAAGTCTTGAATCGTCGACGTTAAGCATGGAAGTCTTGAAGCATGAAAGTTTAGCATGAAAGCATGGAAGTGTCTATAAAGTTTGATTATTGAACAATAGTCGTGTGCTTGGGATCTTAGTAATTGGATTTATCTGCTGGCAAGTGTGTATTAGTCTTGAATTGTGGATTAATTTTTGGTTGTGTGCATGAACAAGTTGTTATGATAGGAGCAAGAATTTTTATGTTTATAAATTTTTGGTCTGATAATCCAAGATGTCGATTTTTCTTTGAGATGGATGTGTCGTTGGGCCTGCAGCATGGTATATATATATACATATGGGTTAAAGTTTATTGATGTATTTGTTTATGCTCTAACTATATATAGTGATGATGCATATCATATTTTGGCATATGTCTTATTGTCTACTGTCTACTGTCTCATTGGAAACATGTGTAATGAAAATCTCATTGGAGATGCAAAGTAGAAGATATGTCATTGAATGTGTTATTGCAAATTAGTTGACAAGTATGTGATTGCAGACTAGATTAACTGGAAATTAGCCAGTATTTAACTGCAATCCCATTGGAGTATTAACTTTGAAAAATCTCATTGAAGATTTCATTTGGAAACTCATTAAAGTCTCATATTTTTGATATATATGTTAGCTCATCTCATTAGAGATTGACTTACTGAAATTGTAAAATCTTGTTGCAGATTGACTATTGGAGATCTCTAATTGGAAAGTCTCACTTCTCATTGGAGATTGATTGCTTGAATATCTCTAATTGGTAAGTCTCATTGGAGATCGACTGGTTGAATATCTTTAATTGGAATTCATAACGAGGTCCACCTGATAAGAGTTTTGCATGTACATGAATATAAGTTTTAGCATGTGCATTCTATTTCTTGCGCCATTGCTATAGGTTTTCTTGTTGAATTTAACAAGAAAGTGTACTTCTTATGTCAAAGCTCGTTATGTTGCTTTCTGGCATCTTGATATATTTGTCTTTTTATGACCTCGTGCAAAATTTATTTTAACAATATCTGGTGGTGATGTTAGTTCTAAATGGCTTGGATGGTGATGGGAGCTTTAAATGTGATAGACCCTTGGATGGTCGCAAAATATAAAGACCCTTGGATGGTCGCTAAATATGAAGACCTTTGGAAAGTCTTTAAATATGAAGACCCTTGAATGGTCACCTAGGCATCGATGTTTTGGTCATGCTAACCTTCAAGCTCTTCTTGATATGAATTGTAATGACCTTGTGGATAGTCTCACATTAACAAGACGTGGAATCTTAGGTGTTTGTGAGGCATGTGCTCTTGGTAAGCAATGTCCCCGCCCAGAAGAAGGATATCGTGCAACACAGATCTTAAAACTTGTGCATTCAGATCTTTGTGGCCCATTCTGTGACTCCATTGGTAGAGCCCGATACTTCCTTCTCTTCATTGATGATTATACTCGCCATACCTTTGTGTATTTTGTTACTAGAAAATTTGATGTACAATCTGTCTTTCGTACATTTAAAAGGATGGTTGAGGTTCAATCTGAACACATGATTCAAAGATTGCGAACTGATAATGGTGGTGAGTTTAAGTCTTTGGCTTTTGACCAAGTTTGTGCAGATTCAGGCATTCTTTATGAATACACTGCGCCTTATTCTGGTTTGGATAAGTGTTTTTGGGCAGAAGCTGTTGCCACTGCTATGCATCTGCAGAATCGCTTGATTACTTCTTCTTTGAAAGACAAACTCCATTTGAAGTCTGTTTTGGTGTTAAACCCAATGTTGCTTATTTGCGTGTTTTTGGTTGCACTGCAGATGTTCATATTCCTATTGAAAAAAGGAAAAAGGTTGATGTTGTTGCCAAGAAAGCTATTTTCCTTGGATATGCTTCTAATGTTAAAGCATATCGCCTTTGGGATATTGCTTCCCAAAAGGTTGTTAGTCATTAGTCGTGATACTACTTTTGATGAGCTTTCTATGTTACACTTTGAGCCTAATAGCCAACATGAAAGTGAGATCTTTGCTGAATTTCCTTTTCCAGATGATAATCTTCTCACCGATATACTTATTCCTCCTTCTGTTGTTGCCCATCATCATACGTATGTCATCGCACTTGCTTTGATTGATGAACCCGATTCAATTCTTGCTCTTGCTCCTATCGAGACTCTTGATGCCCCTGCTAATAATGCTTATGATAGGAAGATCATGGAGGTCTTGACGAAGTTGTTCATGATTTTGCTAATGATGATTATAATGATGATAAAGATCATGGTGGTCTTGATGAAGTTGTACATGAGGTTGCTCATGATGGTGTTGTTGCTCGTAGAGCTTGGAAGCCGACACAACGAATTTTAGAATATCATTCTGCTTTGGCTATGATTACTGATCCAATTTCTGTTAAAGATGCTCTAAATTCAGATCAAGCAGAATCTTGGAGAATGGCCATGGAGGCTGAGTATGAATCTTTGATCACTAAAGGTACATGGGAACTTGTTGAATTGCCCGTAGACCGTAAGCCTATTCAATGTAAGTGGCTTTTTAAGACCAAGGTGAAAGCTGATGGTTCTTTTGATAAATTTAAAGCACGTCTTGTTGTCAAAGTTTTCTCACAAGTTGAAGGTGTAGACTACGGGGAAATTTTTTTTTCCACCAATTGTACGTCTTACTAGTTTACGAGTGTTGTTAGCATTTGCAGTTCAACATGATCTTCATATACATCAAATGGATGTTAAGACAGCAAAATCTTGGAGAACACTTGGTTTTTGGTTTTCATTGCCTTATATGTTGATAATGATACAATTTTTGTTTGCAATGTTACCATACTTACATCATGTAAAAGTTCTATTTTCTGTAGCTTTTGAGATGGTAGACTTATGTGGTGTACACAAAGCAGAATGATGTTGATGTGTTGACTTTGATAGGCTATAAAGATGATGACTAGGGTGGTTGTCCATTCCACTCATCTGTGATAATCAAAGTACTATTGCCTTAACGACTATTGAGCTACACTATTACTACATCAAGTTGGAGGACTTCAGAAACAAGAGATTTGCAAAGTTGTTCTTGGGATTGTTCAATCTTTTGTTGTTACTTGAGTAATCATTGAGTAATCTGTTTTGACAGTGCTTGGGTTTTTTCCTTTTAACCCACAAAAGGTTTTTTTGATCCAAGCACTAGATTAAAGATGCAGTGAGGGATATGGTTGGAGGCATCTTTAATCATGAGATGCAAATATTTTGTTGAAAAGGCTAAAGTTGCAGGGAGGGTGTTCGGATTCTCCTTTGAAAATCCTTAGAAGGACGTGCACCTTTACCTTTTAGGCCTTTGCCTATTATGGCACTCTTTGCCTAACAAGGCACTACAATTGTATATAAATATAATTGATCTCATATTGAATACATCTTATCTTGTTGTGGGGAAAGTGTTGCATTCCTTAGCTCCTCTTTTGTTGTCCCTTTCATATTTCTAACATTATCTCAAATTACAAACAAGTTTATCCTTGTTTAAAGCATATGAATAGGTTATTGTAAATGCTTGACAATAACAATCGAAATCAATAGCTTGGTTTTCTACGAAATTGTTGGTAAAATGACAACATGCATAAGAACTTACCCAAACTATATTGACTATGGCACATTCCATGCAAAGAAACATTCGTAAATTCCAGATGAGCCATACCTCATCACACGAGGCCATACATTAGAAATCTAAACAAAAGCCTATAATATATCAATACCACTACAAGTACTAAATTATTACGACCAAGGTTTACACAAGGATTTGGCACGCTGGACACATAGATATGAATATATGACTTGCAATAGGTTATGGTTATGGCATTCTCAAGCATGTCTTTGTCCTAGCAAATTGCTTGTGCACTAGGACTAGACTGTTTTTGGGATGGCCGCAGGAAAAACCCTAGGGAGATGGGGACATGGAGATATGTTGGATATATTCTCTATGAATGGTCAAGATAATGGGAGAGGGATGCATGAAGGCTCAGATCGAATTATAGCTAAGTTCCAACTTGAAAGCCTTGAAAAGCGGGGATTTTAGTTCAAGTGGGAGTTCGCATGAAGAAATCGTTCTGTTTGCATGAAGATATCCGTTCATCTATTCTCTCGTCTTTATAGAAGAGCCATTTATAGTCGATCTACTTACATTTGAAGAGCTAGAAGGATGTAGGAAGTACAGAGGTGGAAGTGATTTAGTGAAGTGGTAGACACATCGAATCAAGAGGGAGACAAAACAACTTTCTGAAGACAGGTCGGATTTGGAGCATCTACACCTGGATTTTGAGTTCATGAATGTCAAACTTCATGAATGGGTTGCCCATTCGAGAGGGAAGCTAAATTGTTTGAATAGAATAGAATAGAATAGAATAGAATAGAATAGAATAGAATAGAATAGAATAGAATAGAATAGAATAGAATAGAATGTATTTTTATTGTCCACGGTGAGGAGGGAAGTTGAATTTGCCACTTCGATCTTCTTGACAAAGTTTTAAATGCTCAGCAGGTGGTGCTATCTTATGCATAGGCCGGTGGTCCTACTCAGCGGATCATGATTATCCTCTAAGATCTTAATCCCGTCTGTGCATTTGTATTTGTCTTTCGTCTTGGATTTTTAATAAAGTTTGACGTCCTTAAAAAAAAACTAGCAGAAACGCAGGGTTGGGAAAAAGGTAGGATAGGAAAAACAAAGAAGAACTGGTAAAGAAGAAGAGAGGAAACTTTACTAAGGAGCCAAACTAGGATGGCAAAGATTACTATGAACCCATGGTTTAATTTCTTTTTAGCAAATAAACATTTGAAATAACTAACTCACTCATGCTATCTTGGTATAGATGAATCTAGAAAGTTCTTATATGGTGCAAGAGTCTCGTCGAAAGAGATTTGTTAGGGGCCTCTTGTAATTCAATGATACACATCCCATATCAACCATGTTATCAGTATCACAACATACATAGAGGCAGGGCGCATTTATGACATGGTATAACTAAAAGGGTAAGATAACACACTTACCCTGCTAGGAAAAACTCAATAACTTCTATGCCATTAGATCCTTTTGCAGACCTGTAGATTGCCATTTTAGGCCATTTGATCATTTTGGGAACCTATAGATTGCAAGTGGTCATGTCGTTGATGTTGTGTACTAAATCTCATAGAGTCGCTCTCTCTTGCTGCTTGTTTACAAATGTAGATGTGTTGTGGCTATTGCTGTTTGTATATGAATGTGGATGTGTGTCATGGCTATGGATGTGTTGTGAACAACACCATGTAAGCTTTTGAGGCATTGCATTATTTTGTGTGAACTTAAAAAAAATTTCATTGTGTGTTACACCTTTTTTCTATACGTACCTTTAAAAGTACCTTTAATTAAGCTACCTTTAAAAACACTTGGATGTTAATTCTGTGTGCAAATAAGATATTGAACATGTGTTCTTGGCTCTTGCCAATCAAATACTAAACATTGCAAAATATGAAAGATGAGCTTAATGGATTTTCTTGGCCTTCATCTAATGTAACAGATCTGAGATAAATGGATTTTGGTGGACTGGGAGAGAATTGCGAGAATTGATGTTCCTTTCAAGAGGGCAAAATCAAAGCATAGCATTTTATTGAACTATTAGAGAAAAAAGTTCATCATTTGAGGGTACATGTGTATAAAAGTTTTGTGCAACCTACAAGATACTTCATCTATCTCATTTTGGAGTTGAGCTTTTACGTCATCTTGACCTTTACCCAAAGCTTTCCTCCTTTAAAGCTGGGTATAGTTAGACAAATGTAATCAGGAAGAATAGACTTGGTTCCCAATCACCATTCTACCACATGCAGGACAATAGTGCATCCGTTTTCGCACATGGCCAAATATGATAGCAGATATTTGTTATCAAAGAACTTTTGATTAAGAGAGCATTGTCATCAACTCATTCAAGTGCATATTGCACACCAACCTTTGCGTATGATGGGTCATTTATGACTGCTTCAATTGATTCTGATGCTAAATTGCAGACTTTATCCAGTGTGGCAAAGATCTAGAAAAGTTGAAGGGAGGAAGTACACTATGAGCCATAAAAAAATGTCTTTTCTTTTTTAACCAACAACTATGAAGATTCATAAGGTATATTTTGTTCTTCCTCTAGCTTCATCATGAATAAATGTTGGCTCCTTCAAAACTTAGCCTAATCTTCCTCTAGATCTCATGGCCCACCAGTTCTTGATATCTATTGCTAATGGCCTTGGTGCTCATATCACTCACTCTCTTATAAACGACCCTAGAAATTTTGTCTCCATGTCTGTGAGAACTCCTTTGCCTGAGTTTGTTGTCGTTAAAAGTGGTATGTGGTATAAAAAAGTGGACAATTCTCTCAAAGCTCTTCTAAGTTGACTTAAACAGTATTCCCAATATTCCCAAAGCCTGTTAAGATTCGTCAAATTTGAGAAAAATGAGAGGCAACATGGTCCTTCCACATTGGCGAAGCTACACATTTATTGCACTTGAGTGAGTCCAATAGCCACAACAGGAGCACGAATCTTTGATAAAGGTTGCTATTTTATATGTATGTTGCATACGATATTACATGAAATAGCTGAAAGTAATTCCCTCCGTATTCAATGTTGTGCACACACTAAAATCCTAGCATCATTGAGGGAGATGTTGCATTCCACATCCACTGTCTTTTGAAAGATTAATAGGTAACAAATTAAAAGTAGACTTCATGGTGTTGCATGAAGATGTTATATCCTCAATGTTTGCTATATAAAAGACAGCAGGAAAAGAGGCTATTGCTACCACCATTGATAACCCGTGCTTAAAGATCATGCTGATCATATATGGGAAAAGTTAAAATTAATGGGCGGTTCTTCAAACTGCACCAAGGCATAAGATAAGAGTATCCTGAGACGTCATAACGTTGATATATATTTTTTAATTAATCTACCTGCAGCATGGCCATAACACATATCTGATTCTCTAAGGCAACTTGCTTATATACCAAAATACGCATGGATAATTTCTAAATATCTTCTTAGAAGAGACAATCTTCAGATACCCAGGATACTTCAGAGATGAACAAAATGTTCCTAGGCAAAGGTAGTCCAAACTACTCTTTGCTCTGCAGTTAAAGAAGAAGATGACTTTTTTTGCAAAAACTTGAGTATGGCATCTCAAATAACGTATGTGGTTATGATGGTACTAACATTGGATTCGAACTTGTCAGAGAATTTCTTATATCGGAATTTGGAAACCTTTGTAGAGCTCGTTTGCATGTCTATGACAAAATTATTTTTTGCTGTCACACATTGTTCCTTAATCTTAAGAAGTTCTTCCAGCAGTTGTTTCATTGTAGGTCTATCTTCGGTCGAAAGTGCAAGACACCTGAGAGCAAGATCTGCCACCATTCTTACATTGTGAAGAAGTGCTAGATCCTTAATAGCTTCTAAGTTGGGATCCACTATTTTCTTCAGCAGACCTCTCTTGATATATGAAATTGAGTAAGCACTTAAATTAACATCAGAACGACTGAGATCAATAGCCTTCTCACCTGTAATCATTTCTAGCAGAACCACTCCAAAGCTATAAACATCACTCTTATCAGTCACTTTATAAGTCTCATAGTATTTAGGACCTATGTAGCCAGGAGTACCCCTAGTATGTTAGAAGACTTCACATCTCTGTGATAGATTGGAGGAGATGCTGCAAAGTGGAGATATGCAATAGCTTCAGCCGTTTCCACTGCAATTTGGACCCTCTTTTTCCAGCCTAAATCTTGGCCCTTGAATCTGCCATGTAAATGATCGTATAATGTTCCATTAGGAACATATTCATCAACCAGAAGCTGCCTATCTTTTTCAACACAACAACCATGTAGTTTGACAAGATTTTTATGATTTACTTGTGAGAGTATTGTTGCTTCATTTACAAAACTCTCTGTGCTATTATCTCCAATGTCTTTAAACTTTTTTATGGCAACAATTGTTCCATTGTCAAGGATTCCTTTGTAAACAGTACCATTCCTCCAGAACCCAATTTTAACTCTGGAGAAAAGTGATTGGTTGCGTTCATCAACTCTGCACAGCTAAACATCCTTGGAGCTTCTTTGCTATTTGAAAAAAACTTTTGCCAGATGATACTTAGAGGAAAGGCAGGGGGGATTGGGACAGGGTAAACTTGTTTCTCTGCTACATGTCCTTCCTTTTGCAAAGATGTAAATAGATTTAATTTAATTTAATTTAATTGTATTATCAAGCCATTTAGGCCCCCAGGCCCCTATGGCGAAAGATTACATGATCACTGTTGTTGCTCCAACATCAACTCCTATTGCTGCTCCTCCAAGTGAAACCCCTGCTCAGATGATACGATTAATGTAGTAACATTTTAGGTATAGAAAAACATATTGACTGCTTGATATAGATATATGATCTTTTTTCTTTAACATGCATGTTTTATGTACTAATAATACACATATGCATTACTTATCTAGGACAATAGCCATTTTCTTCTATGATTTGTATGTGGTACATATTAGTTATGTCAGTGCACATAAGAATTAGATAATGGAATTTTCTGACTAATTTGCATCTAAGTATTCAAGCATATCTGTCGATTGTGTTCCTATTTTTATTTTCTTTCCAGTGGGTGGAGTTGCAAGGTTCTTCTCAGCAGCATGTCTCTTGCCACTCTGAAGGCAAAAACAAATATCTGAGCATTATTCTGCTCTTATAAATTAGTACAATTTATAAATTAGTAAAAGGTTTGTGACCAGATACCTTATCTTCTACCTTCCGAGTCCTCTTAGATCAACGATCCTAATATCTCTCTGGTGGTCTGGAAAAACAACAGGCAAGAGCAAATGTAAGGAAGAAGTCCCTGATAACGACGAACTACCAAGTCCCCCTCCGTTCCCCACAGAAACGAAATGCCTGAAGATTTAAGCCTTGCAAATCTTTGCCCGACTGGTGCACAAGGTTTAAAGAAAGCAGTGGGAAATGCTTTTGCAGGGTCTGATCCACGATATCCGTTCACAGCTGATCCACAATCTGGGGTATACCTATGCAAACTATCCAAGGATTCGGGTCGGCACAGTCGAAAGACATTGGCTATGGTGGGGTGATTTTCCCGAGTTTTTTCAATTTTCTCCACCGTAGGATCAGAAAATCTGAAATCTAATGGTTGATGTTTAATATTGGTGAGGTGGCATGACACGTGTACACCTTAGAATTGCAGGGTTTTGGGTCACCCTGGATTAGGCAACCCTGCAAAAAAAAGGAAAAAAAAAAAAGAAAAAAGACTTAGTTCATAGACCAGTTGAACAATTGAATGCAATGAGATGTTAAAAATACTAATTATGTTCTATTCTACAAACTGCTCTTATCATACTACCAAATAGTGAATGCCATAAAGTACTTGAAACAAGAAAGAGATAATCAAGATACAAGAGGAATTTCAAACTCTCTCTAGACATACCTAAATGTGGAGTTGATAAAGGATCAGGCAGTTAAAAAGATTTGGGCAAATAAAGGTACTAGGATCTATGAGCAGGAAGTAAATTCTACCTCAGTTAAAAAGATTTGGGCAAATAAAGGTACTAGAATGACCTTCTATGAGCAGAAAGTAAATTCTATGTTGGTATATGCAGACCAGGTTTATTTAAATGCACCCATATCAAGGCATATGAGATACATCATTGCTAAATACAGGACAGGATCACACTCTCTAGGGATTGAGACAGGGAGATGGGCCCGAATACCACGAGAAGAAAGAGTTTGCAAAATGTG
>JAANSK020293490.1:0-10356 GCA_011763485.2 Isoetes engelmannii
GCCTTAGCTTTGAAACTTGACAAGCAGTGACAAAGAACCTATGGAGTTCTTATGGAGTTCTTGTTTTTCTTTTCTTAAATTCTTATATCTTGTGTCCCTCTTGCCTTGCAAGCATAAGAATGCATGCAGCATTCTTAAAATCTCTGAATTCTTAATGTGCATGATTCTTAATTCGCAGCAACGTACATGTAAAGAAAACGAAGCATAACATCGATCTTCTTGCGGAAAATTCTTAGACTTCTTAATTCAACATAGGCACAGCATCACAAGATCTTCTTTTTGCTCTGATACCAACTGTAATGAACAAGGAACAAGAGACACATCCATGAAGAGAGCACAAATTCCTAAACTACATCTCTGATTCCAAGTTAACAAAAATGTACAAAACTATGGCCTTTTGTCCATGCGAAAGGACATGAGCCAAAAGACGCATACAAAAATACTGTACAAATACATGTACAAATGTATAACTCTCCTAGGCCTAAGGTTCCTTACATTCTCTCCGACTTAAAAAAGAAAATGTCCTCATTGTCAGTCCATGTCTTCAAGTTTGAAGAGTTCCCAAGAGTTCGTCTAGAATCTCAGGATAAGCATCTTTCTCACATAGCATGTGCTTAGAGAAAGTCTTCATTCCATATAGGATCTTCAATAGGATTAAGTCTTCAACATCTTCATCTTATGTTTTCAACACCTTCGTCTTGTAAGGGTTGTCTTGAATCCTAGAACCTTCTTTGTTAACTTACATTTCTTATGGTCAATCTTGCATCCAAAGTTAAGTGTTAACTTTGTAACTATTAGTGAATAAGAATCACCAAACCTTCTCTCGCTCGCGTACCGCGTAGCATCTTAGAGACAGAATACAACTTCCTATCTAAAAGTTGTTCTTAACTTAGTCCTTAGAGTAGTAGAAATTCTACTACCCAGTCGACCATCTCATCGTGAGACTCGCCAACCAATTTCATAGACTAATTATAGACAGTAAGTCAAAACACCAGTGCCAAAGAGACACCTAGTGTCATTTTCTTAGGAGAAAATGACACACTTGGACTCAGAAGTCAATCTAACATGTACTCTTTTTTCCCGTGTAAAGTCCAGTTAAGATCATCTTCAATAAAGCAACTAGTGACATGACTCAAACAAGAAAGCAAGTGCCTGTAAATGAGCCTATCAATGAAAGAGTTTAAGCCCAAATTTCTCATTTCTTCCTAGGTTCTCCATCTGTCTCTATGCCATATGTCTACAAGAATAGAAACACCAGCATTTTTCCACTTCCTATAACACCTTAGATGCTCTTCAGCCAAAGAAGAATAGCTATTTTTGGCCAAAAGGGGGGACCAAAAAATTGAGAAATTACCACAAGCATCAGACATAGGTACGTGATCAAACACTTCAGCAAAGAGTTCCATGCTTCAAAAATGTTTCTCATCAACTTAGAGGTATTATTCCCTGCCCTAAATGGATGGAAAAAGGAATCAGGGGCAAAATGTTGGCAATTACTTTTGCCAAGAGGTTTGGAATTGTGAAGTCATAATCTAATGAAGTCCATAGATGGAGAATCATGACCATGAATTGCCTTCCAAATGAATTTAGCAGCAAGAGCTTGAGCTTGTTTGAAGAGGGACTTGCACCCTAAACCACCTAAGTCTCTATCATGAGTCAGTTCCTTCCACTGCAAGCAATGTATACCCCCCCCCAGATAAAATCCCTAACACACTTCTCAATCAAATTGTATGATTTCTTGTCAGCAATAAGGACAGAAGAGAAGTAAATATGTGTGCTAGCAAGGATGGAATTAGCAACTATAATTTTGCCAGATCTCGAGAGGTTCTTACTGATTCCACTAACCTTCTTCCTTATTCTATTGATGATACTATCCCAGGCTCCCTTTACATTAGTATTGCAGGATAAAGGCAAGCCTAATAGGGTGATACACTCATTAAATTGCACTATCTTGATGCCTCTAGTGTTGATAGCTGTAGAAGGTTCATCCTAAAGAATGGAACACTTGTCAATGTTAAGAACAACACCTGAGCCTGGAGCTTTACCATGCTTCATCCTAGCCAGATTCTTGAAGATCTCGTTCTCATTAGGACAGTCCAAAGACTGGTCAGGCATGGTTTGGGAATGCTGAATGGAACTAAAGATATGGAATTAGGCATCAAACATCTCATCTTTATTGGCTTCCTCAGAAAATAACTTTTTGTAACTTTGCAGGAAGAATTCCCTGAAAAACTAAATTTGCCTAATTGTGACAGTCGAACAATCAAATTTCTGGTTCTTGCATCCCTCTTTGAATATTTGCACTACCTTGTGCTTCACACATAATACTACAAAATGCTTGTAAAGTCTTGGCCCACTTAGCTTGGACATTTTTGGAAAAGCATTCTTGTGCTTACCATTGAAGTCTTTGCATAATGCGAGTATGTCTTTGCTAAACTTTGTATTTGCCTTCTCCTCTTGACAGGGCCTTTGATGCCTCTTAGATTCTAGGAAATGACCTTCATTGAGGGGGGAGTTTTGTTCAGGGAATCAGCAAAGGACTCACCCTTGCTTCTAGTATTTCTAGCAGGACCATTGTAGTTATCATGATTTGGGGTACTGTAATGAGCTTCACTCGAGAAGGTTTTCTTCCTAGCTTTCTTTTTCCATTTTTCAGAGTCCAGACCCTTGGAAAGGGAGATACTTGAATTCAAAATCGAAGGAGGGGTCTCAGGAATACTTTCAGGGACATCTGTTGGTTCAAGAGGTTGGGCATCTACCATACTGCCTCCTTTTTGAAGAATTGAATCCAAATTGCCATATATATGTAACTGAGAAAAGGACATGCAATCAACCATTGATGAAAGAGAAGTGGTAACTAACCAAGTTAGAAGGCTCCTTTCCTTTGTTGAATTGAGCACAACTCCCTACTTTTATCACCAGCAAAAGGAGGAGAACCTGCAGAAATATCAGACTGGACCACCAAGTTATCCCTACTGTTCTTTTCCTTATTTAAGTACTCTTTTATGGCTTCCTCTACAATGCTTTCCATAAACTTATAGCTTCTATCCTATTCACTCTGGGACTTAGAAGCATTAGGTATTCTATTATTGTCACAGAAGTCACCTCGAGAATCAGTTGTATGAGTAGAAGATGTAGATAAGGAGACAGATAGAGATGGCATGGTGGGGGGTTGAAAATGAGTGACAGAAGTAACAGGTGAAGTGAGATAGTGGTAGTCTGATATGGAGGTGGTGTTGATAATTCAGCTTGTTGCGCAGCTGCTCCATTGATTTCGACCTGTCTTGCTTCATATTCATCATGTTTGTCATTGCAGTCCTTTATGAGCTTACCAAGCTAATGTTCATAAGTTTGATCTTCTTGACTATAAGGGACCATTTCTACAATATCAAAACCTTTAATCAAGTTGCAGTTATGTTGTAGTTCGGTGGGATCCTTGCAGTTCTCACTAGTTCCCTTGTGCATTGTACTTTCATCTATTGAGAAACTAAAACTCTTATTCCCAATCACCATACCAGCTCCACAGTCCTCATCTGAAATATCTTGAAGGACATGGTATGGATTGACATCTCCATACTTGCTTAGGCTTTCTTTGTCTGAATCTAAATCCGAGCCTAAGTTCTCATAATCAATGTACCTTGACCTGTGTTGATTAAGTGGGGAGGATTTGCTGTCATCATTCAAATTACCTGATTTGGTAACCATGAGTGGTTTTTGTACCAGTTGATTATTGGTTCTATCTTTAATTGGAGAAGGAACAGATCTCATATACAAGCTGGTTGTTGGACTGTGTTTGTTAAATTCAGCAACCTGATCTCTCACCCTGAAAGTGACACCCTTCCTTTTGTGTAAGGAAGGGTTTACTAAACTTTGATCTTCATAACTACTAGAATCTGTTTGGTCACAGTTGGGGTTGTAGTTCTCCTTTCCCTGATCATAGACCTGCAAGCCCTTGTTAAGAACCTTGACATTACCATATCTTGCAGCCTCCTACCTTTGTTTGAGAAGATTGGAAGATTGTCTCTTAGATTCCTCTAGTTCCTTACTTGCTTGAATGATTCTATCATGTTGAATCCTTTTTCTCTCAATCCTTCTAGAACTTCCAGTTTTGTTACCAGATCTGCTGCTGGAACTTGAGTTACGAAGTGACTGAGAATTCATATAGATATTGTCATTGAGTGACTGACTCTCATCTTGGTGAACCACAGTAGGCCTGCACTTAGAACCATCATGTAACCTGATACCGCACCTTCCACATTTTGGAGGTATCCCACTCCATCTAAGAGGAATTGTCTGTTCCTTTCCAAAGAGGTCCATGAAGGTGATTTCTAAAGGCAGGGGCTTAAGATCAATTTGGATAAATATCCGAGGTGGTGAGTGGGGTTTAAAGTCTGCAGAAATGAAGGCTCCTATAGAGTTGAATAGAGATTCAAAGCATTCAGTGTTCCAGTAGACAGGACTAAGCTCGGTTGGGATTATAGAAACCACATAGGAAGGGAAGCGGGTTTGACAGTGTCAAAATGGGGAACTTAATTTGAAAACCTTGAAAAATCATGAAGTCTTTTTGAAGCAGGAAATTGGCCGAGCTCTCAGAATGAAATTCTATAAGAAAAAAGGAGCCTTTAAGCCAGAAACAACTGCATACTTGCATGTTAGAGCCCATACATGAGATTTGTTTTGTTACAGAATCTAAACTGATGTTTTCGACCTCAAACCATGCAATCAACGCATTTTTTTCAAGCATGCATAACCTGCTCATGCAAGACTCAAAGTTTAAGGCAATGGTTTTACCTCTGGTCAGATTAGGATTCGGATTGAATTGATCCTTAATGTTCTAGAGTTCTTGAACCCATCCCAAATTGGAAAGCATGCTTTTGCTCGAATTAGGAGCGTCCCAAGTTCTGGAGCCAAATGGTGCTATGAAGTTCTCCATGCCGTTAGAGTCGAGGTTGCCGAAAGGGATGTTTTTGGAAGTTGGGTCGTTAGGAAGAATAGAAAGGGCCATTTGGAATCAAGCGTGATGTGACAAGCTGCTGGAGATAATTGGGAAGGGGTACGGAGGATGCAAGAATTAAACACTGACATTAAAAATCACTTTTGGTTGAAAATACCAACTGCCATAGCATTTGAATTTCCAGTAAATTCCCCCAACCAAGACTCAATTAGTTGAACTTCGAAATCATCAGAATTGGGTACAAATGTGTACTCTGGGTGGAAGAGATCATCCGGAAATACTTTAGTAAACACTAGTTCTTTCCAAAGATCTGAAAACGCTCCATTCAAAAATCCACAAGTAAGCCTGCCTTTATCTCTAATTATGGTAAAAAATTTCCCTTCCATAATCTGGCATTGGAATCTATCAAGCAAATTATCAGGTCTTCTACACCGCCTGCTTACAGATTGTGCAAATTCTTCGATCAGAGGCTACAAAGCAAGCACAATTTCGAGTTTTTTTGTAAAGAAATGTTTTTTAACCGAAATAACAACCATTTCAAGAAAAATGGCGCACCCCCGCTTGAAAAGTCCAATATCATAATATGTATTCCATAATATGTATTTCTCATGTAATGACCAATTGGAATAATCCCAATAATTATCATTAGGGAAATGTAAATAACATGCCTGCTAACAAGCCAAGCTCGTTACAGGCACCAGCCTAAATGCCTCGTTACCCTTGAATTCAAGGCAACGGGAGTGCTCAAAGCAATCCTGAGGACAACTTGCACACTTCTTTTATCCTTGATTTCAAGGCAACAAAAGTGCTCAGAGAGCAATCCTGAGGACAACTTGCACATGAAGATGGTCAAGGTTAGACCCTCTCAACCTTACCACACCAGCCAACTCGGAATCCAAGAATCTGCGGACACCATTATACACTCCTTCCCACATCCATACCAGCAATACTTACCGCCACACTCACGTCCAGGCATGAGGGTTATCTCTGGCACTTCCCAAGACCTCTAAGACAAGAGCAGGAGTGACGAACTTGTGAACACAGGGCTCTATACTCCATTCCAAACAAGGACAGGAGGAGGCTCCAAGACAACAGTCAGAGCCACTACAGCAGGAGGAGGCAACATTGGAGCAAAGGCAAGCACTACGACACCACCGAGACCCTTGCCTAGTCTATGCAAAAGAGTGCTGCCATATGCAAGACTCAGTCTATTTCCACAAACGAGCTCTTTTAAAAATTAGGATCATCTGCAACCCCCAGATGTTGCCACAGCACTGCTCTTTGTGGGCCCTGCCTCGGCATTCAAAGAGCTCTTCCCAGCCGCTCTTGCTAATTTACAGAAGAACATGGTGGATTGAAAGATATCAGAGCTTACCTACAATTCCAATTCCAAGACAAGCCGCTGATGGCTCACCCAGATAATGATTATCATGGCAAGATGAACCAGCAATTATTTGCTGTCCCAGCAGCCGCGATGGTCGGGCTGCTTTTAACAGCAGGCGTGAAACCATATCCTCCACATCAGCACTCTATTTGTAGCCCACACCAGGGACCACGCAAAAACTAAAAGCTCCTCTCCTGTTTCTCGCCAAACCACTGGCAAAATCATATAGGAAAAACAATTTTGGGACGTTATTAGAAAGATTAGAAATGTTTTGGTAGCCAGCATGAGCTGGTAATGAAAAAAAAAAAATGTATTAAAATATTTTGGTACATAACATGAGCTGGTATAGAAATAATTGCCATGATATGTGTATCAGTATCTGCCAATGCCAAGAAATTCAGACGTCTAATCCTATTATATGAAATATTATCAGAATATCATAATGATGCATGGGGCAAAATCGAAGAGTCCTTGCTCTTAATAAATATTTCTAAAGCTCACCTTAAAATTACATTTATCGTTATCCCTGCCTGCTCTCAGGTGGCACTCATTTATAAAGAACGACCTGAAATTTACCATCTCCAGCACTGATAATCAGTTACTTCCAGGGAAAACGTCTATTCCACCATAAGTATGCTTTGACTGCTCAACATGACCGGAGGAGTAAAAATTTTACCAAAATAGTACAAACTCTGTGCAACACCTCAGCGGATTCTCTCACTTTTTCCCACTTGTTACATTAAACTTGAACAGTATAATATCCCCATCTTGAACAACATAGTTTTTGCCCTCTTGTTTATATTTACCACCAGCCTACAAAAGGAAGAAAAGAAAAAAACTTACTAAGATTAACTATGCAATAGCTCAAGTTTGAATAATACACAAATGATGCAAAATAGCTCTAGAAGGTATTATCAGTGGCAGGAACTTGCTACTTCCATGTAATGACTGACAAGAACTATACCAAAATTAATAACTATATCAAAAGGAAACACAAAGGTATCTAGAGAGAAATTTATATTGCACCTTGACAGCAGCTTCAGAACCAAGTTCTTTGAGATCCTCAAACTTCATAACCTGTATTTAATTATTGCTGAGACTGCATCTATATCCAATATAAGCTGACTAACGTAAAACCCTAAATTATACCTCAGCACATATAAACCCTCTCTCAAAATCAGTATGAATAGTCCCTGCTGCTTGAGGTGCTTTAGTTTGTTTCCTTATTTGCCAACATTTAACCTGCAAGGTATGCAAACCCATTAATTGTATGTTTTCCTCATGAACTGCTAGAAAATAAATACTCATGTTGGCTAGTTAGCGGTTATATTGAATACAACGTGCACAAGTACTTTTCAAAAAAGAACTAAAGTAAAGATAACATGCTTGAGTTTCTACCTCATCTGGACCTGCTGTGAAAAAGTAAATGAGATTAATTGCAGCAAAACCTGTTTTAATTATTTTTGGCAATGCACTGCAAATGCAAAACATATAGTCAGTTCTAGCAAAAAAGTAGAATTTATAATAAAAGATGCTCGTACCTTTGGGTATCATTCTCCTTGCAGTAAACTGACGCTTCATCTGATGGCATGTCAGAGAGCTTTTGTTCCAATGCAGCACTAAAGGGAATAATACTTTCACCACCATGGTCTTTAACCCTAAAATGAACTTCATGATTAGTAAATTCTACTTAAAAGCTTGCTATATGCTAATGAAAAAAATCAAACTACAATATGATACCATGCATGTATCTTCGGCAGCCACTTATTTTTTTTCCTTTGATAGTCCCTTTCTGTCATATTGACCTGTCAAACAATCAACCCAAATCAAGATCTCATAGATCAGGAATCCTAAACATACGTTCTTGCAGTAGCCCTTATCCTTAGTTTCCATGCTTACAAACATTTGCGTAGTATATTCTGTAGCTTGTTTCACAGTAGTTATATGCGTGCTTTTCTAATAGTTAAATTTTACCAGGTAGACAACAGGTTTTGCAGTTAGCAGCTGGAAAGTATTTAGGAATTCTATCTCTGCTGATTTCCAGTCACCAAGTCTAACATCTTTACCATCCTTCAGCCATTCTTGGACCTGATTCACACGAAAGAGTTCCAGTTAGTACAAAAAGGCCACAACAAGCCTGGAAGACAGTACCTTAAGGGAACACTCATGCTCCAGCTTGACTTGCTTATCATTGCTACGTTTCAGAACCTTCTCTAAATCTTCAATCTTTCTCTCCATAAACTCCAAATCCTAAAGTGGATTTATCAGCGTGATTCATAAGCACCACATTGTTTATATGATAGCAGTGTTGTTACCTTGAGACGTAATTCCTCCGTAATGACTTCCAAGTCTCTGATGGGATCAACAGTGTCTTCAACATGAATAACTTCCGGATCATCAAATGCCCCTATTTAGCAGAATCACATATCACAAATGATAAGAAAAAAAATGTGATGACCTAGTGTCAAAAGCTTGACTTCTTCAAATCTGCATTCCATAGGAATCTTAAAGGAAGTAATTATGTGCTATCCACCAGGAGGCACTGCCTGGCATATGGTGCAAATAAGTTGGTTATCTTTTGTATAGTTCTAGTTTAAAAATATTTGTTCATGCCCAAAGGCGACATATCTTAGACTAAACGAATAAACTTCCTATCAAATTGCAGAAGGCTAGTGCTTACTTAGAACATGGAAAACTCCATCCACTGCCCGGATATGCGAAAGGAAGTTATTCCCAAGACCCTGTCCTTGATGTGCTCCACGAACAAGCCCTGCTATGTCATGCACTTCTAAGAAGGCGGATACCTATCCAATCAATATCAATGAACAGTGAGAGATAGGTTGATTGGGGTGATATGGAAGTTAATTATCAAGGACAGTCTCCAAATAAATCATGAAAGCGAGAAACTGGTTCTGCCCATGAGGCAATAGTAATACAAATCACTAATGGCATCCAAATGGTAGGGAAGAAGACGTTGCTTTCCTCAATGTTTATTATTTTATCCAGTAGATTACATAAAATGAGTCTAAAAAGATGTAAAGATTCTTCTAAGCATTGGCCCACAATGCTATTCCTAATGTGTGTTGATAGACATTATTGAGTGCTTGCTTTGCTTTAGCTGTTAGGTCCGTAGAAGTCTTGATAATTTCGTTACATAATCATGTTTTGCAAATGAATGGGAGTAATGTCTTGTTTTCAACATTCCACACGTACAAGGAAGCAATTCAGAAATTACCTCACTCTTAGGCTTGTAAAGCTGTAGAAGCCAATCAAAACGTTCATCTGGGACGAACACTCGGGCCTCATTTGGTTCAATGGTACAGAACGGAAAGTTCTCAGCAGGAATAGAAAGCTTGGTCAGTGTATTAAAAAGTGTAGATTTTCCAACATTTGGAAGCCCCACCTGCAATCCGGTAAAAGATATGATAAGAAATGGATTGCAACAATAAAAATTCATGCTTCAACTGAAACAAAAATTGGAAGAGCAGAGAAGAATGCTTACTATACCAATCTTCAGATGTGATGAAAAACGTCCCAGAATGGGACGCTCTACTGGGGCATCCTTCCCTTTGGCAGCTTTAGGAGGCATAATTGTAACAGAGATGGAAGCCGCCGGAGAGGAGTAAGGGTATTAGGGTGGTTTCTATCTATTCTATTATTACCCAAACATGAGACCTGTCCTGTTTTGATATGGAAAATGCTTTAGGAAAAAAGTACTAATTATTGGTTCCAATGGGGTTGCACCCATAAACGTTCAACGTGTGTTTGTTTATAAGAAAATGCAACTAAAGTGAGGAATCATTTTTTCATCCAGCTATGCGTTCAACGTGTGTTTGTTTATAAGAAAATGCAATTAAAGTGAGGAATCATTTTTTCATCCAGCTATGCGCTCACAAGCCACCGCACATTATCGCTCTTTCTTGAAGGCAAAGAAAGCACGGTACTGTCACATTTAAGGGTCTGACCGGGACTTGAACCCACTACCTCTGGAGTGGTAGCTGTGCATCCTTACCAAAAG
>JAANSK020293501.1:0-10356 GCA_011763485.2 Isoetes engelmannii
AAATTAATATGTGTTCATATGTGTTGTAATTGTTGTGTGGCATGCCTGAACATCCCCTCACTTTTCAAGGTTTTTCATTTTGTATTTTTAGTGTTTATGATGTGCAGGTGCAGGGATGGTGCGCGGCTCCGATTTTGCCTCAAAACTTGGGTTTTTATGGGGACGTTTAGCAACCTCCGTTTGTCCAAGCCCCTTGCTGAGGGCTTATCGTTAGGGTTTTTCCTCGAGAACCCAAAAGGGCGGCTTTTTTAATCCCGGCGATAAGCTCTCGGCAAGTACACTAGCCAACATCTGTAGTACACTTTGTTATTTTGGGGTTCAGGTGCTATAACTGCATACTCCCTATGTTTTTTATTTTTGGGTAGCTTGCGATGTGCAGCTACCCAATCTATACCATTGTAGTCAAACTGCTGAGATGAATGAACAATAATCAACAATGTTGTAATAGCATGGCCATATGAGCCCATTTTCTTTCACTTTCTCAATGGTGATAGATTCTTATAATACCGTGTCTTATACCGCCATGTAAAGCCTTGCATCTTTGTGTGATCAAGTTTATGCCACATGATGTCTTACTTTTGTCGGTGACTTCATGTCTAATGCTCTAGTGCAATGTGGAGCAGTTAGTGCTTCCAATATCTTGACTGTCCAAGTTTAGTCAAAATCAGATCTTAAAATAAGGAAGATTAACACATTATTCTAACAAAAACCATGCCGGCATATGAGATGGTGGTACTAGTACCTTACACATAGGACTACATTTACCTTCAGAAGGATTTGAATATTCGACATGTTTATAAATGCTTTGTCACTCCTCAATACGATATGGCCATGAATGGAACTTTCAGAGACACTCCTTTAATATAAAAACAAATATGTACGAGGTTGAGATCTTTCCAGGCGTTGGTTCAATCGATGACCAGACAAGGCTAAAGCATGCCTTGGAAAACACCAAAGTTGCAAGCCTTCCATGTGGAATGATGTCACCTAGGCATGCCTAAATAATGAATAGCTAAATAGCACTAAAATTTCTTGTTTTCAATAAGTGGCAGAACAAACTTCTAAGTTGACATTTTCAAGCTTCACAGTAAGTTCTTATTGTAGTGTGCTTATACCTAATAATGTCTATCTCATAGTTATGGGTAAGCACACAACTGTCATACTTTACATGCTCGAGCCTGGTCTTTAGGTTTAGGTTTTAACTGTGTAGTGTTAAGTGCAACGATTAAGTATGCTTTAGAACTTTATGACATCAGACCAAACCTTTAACAAGATTGATGATAACATGCAATCTTACTTAAAATTCTAAATTAGTCAAGAAAGTGATATAATGATGTGGAGTTTGCGATTGGGCTAATTTTCAATGTGTTTGGGATTTTGGGTAGATATAGAATCTACAAAGATGGGCCAAAAATAAAATGAGATCTAAAATGTACTTGTCGTCTTTCTTTTTGTACTTCAAGTTTTTGAAAGTCCAAGTGCACCTACACTATATGTAAACAAAAGGCCACGTGTTAAACCTTTTATATACTAGTAGGGCAAAAGCTAATTAATATATATAAGATTTGGAAATCACCATTTCAAGCACACCAACGACCTACAAAAGCTACTTAAGATATAAGATCTAAAAACCACCATTTCAAGCACACCAACGACCTACCGGGGTATGTTGTTTTGTTGGTGGCAGACAAATCTATTTTTCCACTCAATGGATGTAGTCCACATGATACCCAAAGAGTTCAATTGTAAAGAACAATAGAATAGAATAGAATTCTAAAGAACATGCAAGTACGCTTTTCCTGTGCAGCGGGCTTGGCCTGCTGCCTGGAGACAGAGCCTTCATCATGCAGCTGTTCCGTTGCGGTTATCTGGGGACCGTGAAATGTTTGGGCAATGCCCAGCACGGTATTGATGAGGTGTTGGATATGCCCGCCGAAATAGCACGCGTGTCGCCCAGATTTAGGTGGATTATCCGGGAGTGGGACAATCGTCTTATTCATTCTGGATTATAGAAGCAGAGCCCAACTGATGGGCGTGTCACCATAGACAACAAGCACGATAATGTGGTATATTAACTTGTTGAGCTGGGTATTCTTCATGGCTTGCCCGTCTAATTTTCTCCAGGCCAGGTGACCTAATTGCGCAAAATGGGGTGGAAGTGTGTTGTAGCTCATGGCAACCCGTGATTTGCTTAACCAGATAATTAGAGATTTGCTTAACCGAATAATTTGTGATTTGCTTAACCGGATAATTAGAGATATCCCCTTGATAGATTTGTGAGGGGTCGAGAGAGGGAGAGACCTGCTGGAAGAGAAAAGCTCGGTTGAGGAGCTCTTCAGTGATGTTGACTGTCTTCCCTCCCACTTTGGAAGTCAACAGATCATTGCGACCAAAATCGTATCAAAAATTATGGAAGAAATCGTGTAAAAAATCGTATCATGTGAAATATCGTGTGAGTGTGCGTGGCGGAAGTCGTGAATGAAATCGTGTGTGCGATGGAAGCGTGTGAGAAATCGTGTAGCATGTCATGTGAAATGGAAGAGTGAGTGAAGGGTGGAAGTGTCGTGTGAAAAATCGTGGAAGGAGTCATGAAAAGATGGCGTGTGTGATATCGCGTGAAGAACCGTATGACTGGGCATCTCGTGTAGAACAACTGTAGTGAGAACGGTAACCATAAAACCAGTTAAAAGAAATATGTAACAAAGAAAATGGAGGATCATGAAGATAAAATTTCAGAGAGGATTATAGAAATGATCCAAAGGGTGAGAGGATGGAAATGGAGTGTCTAAGATGATGATGGAGTGGGATGAATTGAAGGTGGTGGAGTAGACAGATGATAGGATCTGAGTCAGAAGCCGTTAACATGTGCATGGATGGGGGTGCCATCCAGTTCTTGCAATTGAAAAACTCCTGGGAATGGATTTGTCTGAATGGAGAAAGGTCCGCGCCATCTGAATTTTAGCTTGCCAGGGTGAGTGCGATATCTAGAATAAAAAAGGACAGTGTCACCAATACGGAAGAGCTTCTTGCAAAGTTTTTGATCATGCCATTTATGCCTTTGACGCTTTCCAGCCGGAACATGCAAGTACGCATCCCGACGGACTTCATCAAGCTGTTGTAGTTGATAAACTCGTTCAGCAAGGGCAGCTGAAGGATTTCTCGTAGTGGTAAGTTTGAACTGAAGGACTGGTAACTGAAATTGGAAAGGCATAATAACCTCTTGTCCATACACCAACTTAAATGGCGTTCGCCCCATAGCAACCTTGAAGGTAGTATTATAAGCCCAAAGAACAGTGGGTAATTTCTCCTGCCAGTCAGTGCGTGTTGGATCATAGATTTTCTTCAGCATATATATCAATGTTTTTTTGGTACTCTCTGCCAAACTATTGCCCTGCGGGTGATATGATGTGCTCTTGTTATGGTGAATCTGCAGATACCTAGTGAGAGCTGAAATGGTGCGATTGACAAAATGAACCCCTCGATCACTGGCCAACTCAATTTGGCAGCCAAATGCTGAAGCATAGAAAAATCTCAAAGATTCATGTATATATCAAGGATTAGGGAGGCAGTCACTTGTCAAAGAGCGAATGAAGCATCTCGCACTTGCTGAATGTTTTACTGTTGCACAATATATCTCAAAGTCAAAGACAAAGAAAAATGAATGCTCAACAAAACGCTAGAGATATCCTTTAGTAGAAATAAAATGTGCTGGCATATGAGGAGCTAGTATGATGTCGCGTGACAAATGGCCATGATACTGACTTGCAAGACCACAAGCAAGTGCAAAGGGTGAGTTGCTTCCTGGAACTGTGATATTTGCAACTCAAAGAAGATAAATGTTAGGGTTCCAATCAAATGTGAGTCCCTCTTGGATGGGATCATAATGTTGCCGCAAGCTGCACTCATTAGTCCGAAGAAATGTTGCCCGTAGATTCTATAGGTTTTTATAGAACTCTTGTTTAAATTGTCCAGAGGTTGGTGATTAAGAAGGTAGACCATTTCCCTCTGATGTCACAATGTAATGTGCCTTCTAGCCTTCGAGAAAAGCTCTGTATTGTTTAATCATCCATGACCTGAAATTGGAGTCAACTACCTTCCTGAGCCAATGTTTAAGGTCCTTACATTCATCATCAAACCACTTGTTTTGAGGAAATGTGGCCAAATGTGAAGGTCGTCTTCTACATCTTCTTCCAAAAATAGTGCTATGCAACATGCAAAAGGACAGTGGGCCCAAATAGCCAGTCTGAGCTCTTCAGATGCCCGATGGCTCTTTATGGTTATAGATACTCCCAGTTCAAATTAGATAGATCGTAGATATTTATTTACGATAAATTGTCATTTGAAAGATTATATTTACTTGTTTCATTTATCGGAAAAAAAAAAAAAAAGTTAGACTCGTTTGAGAACGCCTTGCAACTAGATTTGTGTGCTGACCATATGTCTGCCTAGCCAAAGATGTTGCATGCACTTTTTCCCTTGCCTCCTTTTGTTGGGTTTGTCTTGGGATCTATCAAACCCTTCAGTATCTTGGCGGCCATGTTTGCCTAGTTTGGGGTTGGGGTAAGTCTTCCCCATCTATGGGCATGGCTGTGGGCGTAGAGGTGGAAGCTGGGATGGACATGTCAAGGCTATGGGGTTAGGGACAATCTAAATCACATACAGACCCTTTTTTTTATGGTGGGTTGCAATGCAAAATGGATTTTGGAAGACCGGGTATATCCATTATCATAATCAACAATATAGTAATAGCATGGCCATATGAGCCCATTTCTTTTCACTTTCTCAATGGTGATAGATCCTTATAATACCGTGTCTTATACCGCCATGTAAAGCTCTGCATCTTTGTGTGATCAAGTTTATGCCACATGAACATATCTCTAATGCTCTAGTGCAACGTGGAGCAGTTAGTGCTTCCAATATCTTGGCTATCCAAGTTTAGTCAAAATCAGACCTTAAAATAAGGAAGGTTAACACATTATTCTAACAAAAAAACATGCCCGCATATGAGGTGGTGGTACTAGTACCTTACACACAGAACTACATTCATCTTCAGAAGGATTTGAATATTCGACATGCTTATAAATGCTTCGTCACTCCTCAATAAGAATGGCCATGAATGGAACTTTTAGAGACGACTCCTTTAGTATAAAATCAAATATGTATGAGGTTGAGATCTTTCCACGCATTGGTACAATCGATGACCAGACAAGGCCAAAGCATGTCTTGGAAAACACCAAAGTTGCAAGCCTTCCATGTGGAATGATGTCACCTAGGCACGCCTACATAATGAATAGCTAAATAGCATTAATTTTTCTTGTTTTCAATAAGTGACAGAACAAGCTTCTAAGTTGACATTTTCAAGCTTCGCAATAACTTCTTATTGTAGTGAGCTTATATACCTAATAATTTCTATCTCATAGCATACAACTGTCATACTTTACATGCTCTAGCCTGCTCTTTAGGTTTAGATTAACTGTGTAGTGTTAAGTGCAAGAATTAAGTATGCTTTAGAACTTTATGATATCATACCAAACCTTTAACAAGATTGATGATAACATGCAATCTTACTTAAAATTCTACATTAGTGAAGAAAATGACATAATGAAGTGGAGTTTGCGATTGGGTTAATTTTAAATGTGTCTGGGATTTTGGGTAAATATAGAATCTACAAAGATAGGCCAAAAATAAAATCATATATAAAATGTACTTGTCGTCTTTCTTTTTGTACTTCAAGTTTTTGAAAGTCCAAGTGCACCTACACTATATATAAGAAAAAGGCCACGTGTTAAACCTTTTATATACTGGTAGGGCAAAAGCTAATTAAATTATAAGATTTGAAAATCACCATTTCAAGCACACCAAAGACCTACAAAAGCTATTAAGATATAAGATCTAAAAATCACCATTTCAAGCACACCAACAACCTGCAAAAGCTAATTAAGATATAAGATCTAAAAATCACCATTTCAAGCACACCAACGACCTGCAAAAGCTAATTAAGATATAAGATCTAAAAATCACCATTTTAAGCACACCAACGACCTACCGAGGTATGTGGTTTTGTTGGTGGCAGACAAATCTATTTTTACATTCAGTGGATGTAGTCCACATGATACCCAAAGAGTTCAATTGTAAAGAACAATAGAATAGAATAGAATTGTAAAGAACAATGAGAATGCCAACTTGGGGAGGAACATGCCTAAGTACCCCTTCCCCATTTGCACTCTTTGTTTATTCAACATGGTTATATACCTCCTCAGCTCTACCCATTTCCCAGTCTTCTTCCATTGCATCTCTTCTTTTGCATTCCCAATGTAGAGAGGGAAATAAAAAAAAAAAAGAAAAAAAAGAAAGAAAACGGAGAGTCTTGTTCATGTTCTATATGTGGGTCAAGTGGGCCATGTGCTCATTCCTACAGTCTTCACGCGCCCCACTATAAAAAGCACTAAGCTCCCCACTCCATACATCCATATTCCACTTCTTGTCAAATTTTTACTTGTTTGTAATACGAAATGAAGATGCTCGGCTTGGTTATTCTAACCTCAATCGTTGGACTCTTTTTCGTTTGTGGTAAGTTCTCAAATATATTGTTTGTTTTCTCCCCTTTTAGCTCCATCGACGGAATATTGAAAAGGTTCTATCAACAGCAGTGCATCTTGATATTGCGCCCTTGGAGGAGTTTAAGACGAAGGAAAGCCTGGCACAAATTCAATTTTCGAGAAAGGTTAGTTTAAATGAAAAACCATGCTTGAAATAAAGCTATGCATACTAATATGAATCTAGTGGGTTTTCAGCTACTACAAAAACAGGATGGGTTGAGCAAAATTGCAACTGGCTTGGTACATATTCTAAAGGAGCATGGGATTCAAGAAAGGCTGTTGCAGGATAAGAGGCAAAATTCAAGCAAAATCGTAGGGAAAAAGAGTACAACAGATGGGAATGAATTTCATGTGGATTATCCGCCAGTAGGAACACATCCTCCACATAGTCATTGATATATAATGTGTATAAGGCTTTGCCTTGTCAATCTTGTCAATTATCTCATTGCCCACCAATCAAGGGATACTAGAAGAAAGTCATAGAATTCCTAAAGAAGCCCAAGTTCTTAGATAGTTCACTATCCTAAGGACCGTCTATTTGTAAAAAGCATTACAAAATGAAATAATCTGTACAGAGGAGATTTTTGCCTAATTGTACATAATACAATATATTTCACGGAGAATAGGTGAGCTCTATATAATGTATATTCATGTGAAATGGTATTACATCAATGGTATTTAATGGTTTACAATGTTTTATGTCAAGACAAAGTGAAAGGACAAGTTTGGTTGTTGGAACATGAGCACTCTCTTGCTTCCTTCCTTGCTTCTTCCTTTATAAGATATAATAAAGTATAGGTGCGGTAGACCAGATAATCCTTGAACATGGGGATATGGTTCCTCGGTATCATATCTTTATCAGTGTTGGTTCATGCTTCTAATTCCCAGATTTTCTCCCTCCAAGTATGAGGGCATTACACCAATGTCCCATAAAAGTTGTTGACCAGGTGTAGTGGTCCCTTAATGATATTTTACTAAACATTGTTGTAAACATCATGTGATTATAGTGGCTAGCTCAATCAATGGTGTAATTTGCTGGCTACTGCTTGTCTTACTAACTATTTATTTGCACCATGCCTTCCCTTTTCAAGACATTATCCAATTTGACCCATCTGCCCCCACAAAAAAGGCAGTGGGTCTTAGATCAATTTTAAATAATGACAAGATGCATCTACATATGCATGTGGAAACAATGATATGTTATTTTTGCTTTAAGAAGGATTTCCATAAGGTAGAGAACATGCCATGCCGAGCAAAATTTATGGAGGTTGTATATAAAAGGCAGTGATATTGTTCGTGGCGGCCAAGGCCGCTACGATTCTTTTGTCCAACTTGTTGTAAAGGAGATTTTATGTTAATTCGAAAGGATCGCAGTTATGGATATGTGAAAAATTAACTAAGTATGTTTTATAATCTTCAATTCTAACTTCCAAGCAATTTTCTGCTAGTTGCTTTTGAATTTCTTTTATATTTTTTAATCTATGAGCTGGGAGTGGTAAAGCAAAAGCAATGAATGGGATCTCCCACAAGGTTTGATCGCTAGTAGTTTAACATTCATAACTAGAAAAAAGAAACCCACCATTTTTTTTCCCCACGCATCCAGATGATCCATGCTTGTGATTTTCTAATTTTCTATCTCCCTCTATGCTTTGTGATAGCTTTGGTTTTTCTCTTATCCCCCTTCACCATAGCTTGTCGCTTCTTGCTTAATTATTGATAAAACAATGGAACTATTATTTACAATAATCACTTCATTTCTTCACATATCACATTGAGTAACTCCCATTCAGTCACTATAGAGAAGTACTTGATTCCAGAGTTCTGGCATGCATCATAAGGCTTTTGCCCTTGCTTCCAAATCACTTTTGAAAACCAATTATGGCTGATAATTATCCAATTATGTCTTGATATGATGATCTTGTGGTATTCTAGTGTATTGAACAAAACCCAAGCATCTGGACAAAATTACAAAGCCAGGCTTTTCATCGAGCTGCAGGATGGTTGCTTTGGACTATATGGAAAAGACGAAGACTGATAAAGGTCTGGATGTGGCAGATAACTGTGTTCTCCAAGAAGCTCAAGGTCGCATTGTTAAATTGTATCATTGTTCTTCACTTGCCCCTCGTAAGAGGTGACTGATCTTTGAGAAGTATTTGGATGTGTGCTCTTATGCTTAGCAGGTTGCTTCACTCGGTGGGTCTTGCTTATTCGCTGAGATTTTATCCATCTCTTTGCATGTATACTTGTACTTGGCTCTTTGATTATATAAAGTCTGACGTCCTTCAACAGAAAAAAAAACTCTACTATGGTAGTGTGGAGCTGCATAATCTGGCATTCGTCTAGGTCATACAGGGACATGAATTTATAGCCCAGCCATTGCCATGGCAGATCAATACCCAGAAAGCATGTTGCAAGAAGACTGAAATATATGCTTGGCTATGGCTAACAATCCAGGTATGACTACCAATTTCTCCAGCAATTTTCAACACAAGAGCGCATTTGCCGCCGTCTTGGATTATGAAAGCAAACTAACAAATTGAAGGCTCTTTTGAAGGAACAAAATCAAGCTCGCAGAGATGGATCGCCTGCAGAATCTCTTATTTTCACTCATTGTTGGAATTGCCCCTGGGGCAATTCGTTTAGGGGAAGGTGGGTTGTGAGCATCTTGAGGTACATTCTAGCATATCTAATGATCCGGCGGCTAGAATTACTAGTAGTTTTGCCGGTGGTGAAAAAGTTTTTGGAGATTTTCTAATATGATATAGCCAAAGGTTTTTTGCTTTTTTTATGCTAGGAAATTTTTAGACTCGCCGGATTGTCACCGGATTTTCATTTTGTCCTAGTTTTTTTAGAATGCAAAGTCGCAATGGTGGACATATGATATAATATCTTCCTAGAGAGAATAGAAACTAGGGAGAGAATACATAGGGAAAGAGAGAGAGACTAGAGAGAGAATAACAACATAAAGAGAGAAACTAGAGAGAGAATAGAGAGAGAAAAATCAGCAAGATGGAAAAACTAGAGAAAGAATAGAGAGAAAGAGAAACTAGAGAAAGAATAGAGAGAGATGAACTAGAGAGAGGAACTAGACAGAGAGAGAAACTAGAGAAATAATAGAGAATGAAATGAAGTGAAGTGAATTGTATTACGTCTTTGGGAGGCCTCACAGCCCTATAAGACGATGAGGTTTACTATATATCGTTAAAAATTAGATGAGTCTCCATTTCCTCATCTAACTCCTCACTCTCACTCATATTTCCATCATTTCCCAATAAATTGGAGTGAGGCAGCCATGCTTTCCTTCCCGGAGTCAGGCCTTGTTACGCACTAGACAAGATCTTGTCAATCGCAGCCACGATGTTTGTGAGCCTTCAATCCTCGAGCGAATAATAAATCTGCTTTTCTATGCCTTGCATAGGAAACGCTGAATTGGTTGCATCGTCCAGCAGATCGGAGAGGCGGGGCGCAATACGCAGGGAGGAGCATTTGTTAAATTCATCCATTCCCGGCCGGAGCGAGAAGGTGGCATTATATGCAAGTATAATGATGTGGGAGGAGCGGGCGAAACAACTGTCGTCCGAGACGTCCCTCCTGTTAAAATTGCTCATTGCCTTCCAGATACCAAAGATCCAGACGTGGTAATACATACCAAGGCACTATCACGAGGGTTGTGTAGATGTACTCATTTAGTTCTCGAGAAGGCAAAAGTGAGGAAAGATATGATTCGCATGTTGTGGATGTAGATGACCCCAAATTG
>JAANSK020293512.1:0-10355 GCA_011763485.2 Isoetes engelmannii
GACCTCGCAGGTATCGCACTTAGAGAATGCAATCTTCTTGGCAATACTCACATCCTTGAAGCTCCGTCTCCATGTCCAATGTAGATCTGCCGCTGAGACCACCTTCCCGGTTAGGGCCATCACCTCTGCGTTCACCTCCTTCAAAATGCTTGCCTTGGTGAACATAGCAGGCAACTTCCTAACGTTCTCCAGAATGCCCTCGTCGTTTTTCCTGCTACGATGAGATAGGGATTCACAGTTCTCTTTCACAAACATGGAGAAAACAACCTCCGATGCAAGGGTTGTAGATCGAGCCTTCATTGTGCCTGTATTGCCATGCTCGGCTTTACGTGCACCTTCCAAGAATTGGGCCTTCCACTTCAAATATCCAGATTTTGAAATTCCAAGACCAAGGTACCATGCTTTCTCGCAAACCTTCTTGCCGTGCAGCACTAGCTGCTGCACGCGTCGCCCTCTGAAATTGTTGCCCAGCATGTCATAGACGAACGTCACCTTGTTAGATGATTTCATGCACATGAACTCCTTTCGCACGTCTATAGCTTCTTCCCTAGTAAATTTCTCGCAACATCTCATCGAGCAATACAAAGTCTTTCGGTACCTCAGAATTGCCTCGTTGGTGGTGAGGCGATCGATCTTTGGCGGACGTAGCAGCCTCCTCCTTTGTCGAGTATGAAATCTATACACACACTTCTCATATCGTGGTTGTTTCTCAATCCCTGTACTCTTCTGACTGGATACCGTATCGGGGCTCCCTTCGTATGGCATGCTCAATATCTCAGACACCCATACACCAGATACATTGACATTTTCAACATGCCATCTGACTAGCATGGGTGGTTTTGGTAGTTGCAAACACCCAAGACAACGGAAGTCAGCATCAACCGGTGGGGGGCTACTGTGCTTAGCTCAAGCTTACTTTCTTCATCGACGAAAATGACGCAGGTCCGTCCAGTATAGGAAAAAAGTTGTCTTTTCATGAATAAATTGTGTGTACGTCTTTTCATAGGTCTTTTCATGAATAAGTTGTGTGTATGTCTTTTCATATTTTTTTGTATTTAAGGTTTCTTTTGTTATTTCCCATCAGGACTCATGGCTAGGACAAAGAGCACTGCCCGTTTGGCCAGTCCGAGTCTCGGAATAGCGGCTGCAGTTGCTCAGGCAAAGGAAGCCGATGTTTTGTTCGATGGAATCGCGGTGTCTGCAGATTCCATGACGGCAATAGCAGATAAGTATACGTGGTGCATAGAGATAGGCCCCTTATACCCAGGCTCAACCACAAACCACAACAAAGTCTTGATGCTTTACTTTGCGGATTCTGGGACGCGGAGAACAAAGACTGTTGGGATAGCCATTGACATGGAAGTGGCCGAGAACTTTCCCAGAGAGATTGAAGTCATTGTAGAGGACATGATAGACAAGTCATTCCTAGGGTACAGATTGCAATTTGTTATATATGAACCTTAGATAATGAATGCAAGCATAACAGGGGATAAGCAATCCTGTGCCGCTAAAGGATGGGTACTTCCATCCTATGAGAGTTTAGAGAGATCAGGTCTGAAGAAAAGAGAGGACAGTGTTGCTGGATTTAACATTGTGCGCCAGTTTATTCTCGACAGCAAACAGAATAAATCAAGAGCTTTATACACGGAATATCATGGCAAAAATTGGCCTAAGGTTTATGATACTAAGTGGTTGAAGTCACGTTACCAAGCTACCAAAAGGCAGAGGAAGTGGCTCCCAAGCCTACGGAAAAGGCTAAGGAAGTGGCATTGGGTAAACTAGTAGTACCAAAGGGGAAAAGATCGGCTGGTGGAAGTGCCAAGCTAAGTCCCAAGATGCCTAAACTTATTCTAAGCGGAATGAATAAGAGACCAGTCTCCCCAGAGTCTGGTGGTCGATCAGATGACTTATCCGCAGAGACCGTGGATCTCAGCGCGGCGTTGAAACACATCATGCATGACGTTGGCGGTCACTCTTCCAAGAGACACAAAATAGCCACTCCTTCTGACACAGAATCTGATGAAGAAAGGGACGAAAGTCAGACGGAAAGCGCATCGGAAGAAGGGAAAAAAAATAGTACAGTGCTCCGGTTCTGGAGGGGCGTTGACACAAGAGAGCCAAAGGGGCTTGTCGCAGAAAGCACTGATGGGAATAAGACAGAGGGACAGGATGTATCCCCTCGGAGTTGGATTTGAGCTCGAGGTGGACATATATAGGATGCAGCATGCACCAGCGAACATGACCTGCAGAGTTATAAGCACAGAACATATGGAGGAACTGTACGAGTCATTCTAAGTCACTAGATGCATCCACCGTGTGCCGATGTCGTGCCATTTGAACCTGACACCGGGTGTGCAATAAGGTGGAAGACAATAAATGATTTGGAAAGGGCTGATTTCTGGAGTGTAAATGGGAATCACACTACCGCAGTCGCACAAATGTTGATAGAACATGCTTGCAAATGGGAGGATGATAAGAAACATCTCAGAGACTTGCTTTTCTATTTCTACGCCAAAAGAAAGTGTCGTGTGCTTGTCGCAAACCTGACTTCACCAGAGTATGTTAAGATAAGTCAGGAAACCAATGAAATAACCATGAACACCATACACATGGATGTGTATTTTGAACAGATTCAGCAGCTGCGTAATCAGTGGGAGTATTATGGAAAGCTGAAGAAAGGTGGTCGTGGAATCACGCAAGGACCTAGATATTCTGTAAGTTCATACTGTTCGGTTTGAATGTAGGAGTGCTAAGTTGTTTAGTTTGCTCAAATCCAGCGTGCGCCCGATTTTGCCCCGAGGGTCTTAACGTGTTATCTGAACCTCCAAGGGCTTCAAATCGGGCGGGCGCCCAATTTGGCCCCGGGACCTTTGCAACACCATGCCCATTTCTTCCATCCCAAGGGCTCAAAATCGGCAGGCGCTCGATTTGGCCCCGAGGGTCTTTGCAAGAACGTGCTATCTGAACCCCCCAGAGGCCCAAATCGGGCGGGCGCCCAATTTGGCCACGGGGGTCTTTGCAAGAACGTGTTATGTGAACCTCCCAGGGGCTCAAATCGGGCGGGCATTCAATTTGGCCCCGGGGGTCTTTGCAAGAACGGTTATCTGAACCCCCCAGGGGCTCAAATTGGGTGGGCGCCCAATTTGGCCCCGGGGCCTTTGCTCCATGCCCAATTCCCCCATCTCAGGGGCCCCAATTTGGTACCAGGCATTACCTCGATCTTTCATTGGGTTGTTTGTTCCTCTATTAATTTTCTAACTAGTTCTCGATGTGATGCAGGATTGGGTGGCCATAGCAACACAGACACTGAAGACAACCAGCATGAGGGACTACGATTACTTTGTCTAGCTAGATGATGAGACATAGAATATGTGTCTCCAAATGTCCCACATGTTCGTCGAGGATAGGCTCAAAGACGAGAAGGGAGAGACCATAGTTGTTAAGGACCGTTATAGGTTCTTTACCAATAACAAGTGTCGGCCTATGAAGTCTATGAATCCTCTGGACCTTTGAAAATTGTTAAGTGAGATTATCTCAGGTACCACCTTTGTTCACACGCCAAAGAATTACACTGGAAGACGAGATATAAAAAAACGTGCAATTGAGCTAAGGACGATAGGCACAGTTGAGCGGGCTCTCCTGAAATATCTAAAGGAAAGGAAGATGATGAGCATAGAGACCATGGCAGATTTGAGACAAATGCATCCTATTTTCACTGACAATCTATTGCTTATGTTTGCTAATAATGATAGCACTTGGTCCGAGAGTCGCAGGGAAACGGAGAAGCAGGTTCTACTGGAGTCTCTTGTTGCCAAATTAAAGTGAATGATTATTTGCAGGGGCCCGTAGAAGAGGGTTCCAAGGTATTTAAGTGCTATATGGTCAGCCTTTTAGTCATGTGCCTCGACGTCGTGAACAGCTCTGCTCAGTTTATAGGATGTGACTTCAGGAATCAGAAGAAGTGGACGTTCGAGCAATACCAGACATTCTTGGATCAGTTAAGTACATTAACAGACCAGCAGCTGTATTGGATCACTGTCTTCATCAGTCCTAATCATTTGAGCGAGTGTCTGTCCGCCATGAAAACTGTAAATAGCGGTAGCCGTGTATGGATCGAAGTGTACAAAGACCCTAAATCGAAGGTTCCCTCCACCTCAAAGGTGAGAGAACCTCAAAGTATTGTGCTCGTGATGTACGTGTCCAGAGATCAAGCAGCAGCCCCTGACATGAACGAGTTGAACTTGTGCTTCCATGAACCTGATCATCTTCAAGAATATTCTAAGTTATCACAACATCTCAAGGGTGTTTTGGAGATCGAGAAACCGGACCACGAAGTCAAAGTAGGTAAGCACTCCTTAAATTGGGCGACCGCCCTATTTGTTGCTCTTTCACTATTCCTCGTTGTTACTCAACGTACATTTCTTGTGTGACAGCAATCTGGTTGTATAAACCTTGGACTGACAAAGGGCCAGCACGAGGCGCGTCCTATCTTTTGCCCAATCAACTAGACTGCAGGACATACATATACTTGGTAAAGCAATTTATGACGGAAGGTTATAGTGTGCTGGATTTTTTCTCAGGGGGATTATTCAGTCGTGCGATTATGATTGAGGGGTACAAGGCGACTTCTTTCGAATATGATGAGATCCAACAGCTCAAGCTTGTGCAGCAATTTGAGCGACTGGAGACATTGCTAGATAAGAATTAGTGGCTGAATACGGCACCCCTCATTGCTGAATACAACAATGTCTCCAGTCGCTCAAATTGTTACACAAGCTTGAGCTGCCGGCTCTCATCATATTCGAAAGAAGTCGCCTTGTACCCCTCAATCATAGCCGCACGACTGAAGGACCCCCCTGAGAAAAAATCCAGCACACTGCAACCTTCCGTCATGAATTGCTTTACCCGGCATGTGCATGTCCTGCAGTCTAGTTGATTGGGCAAAAGATAGGACGCGCCTCCAGCTGGCCCTTTGTCAGTCCAAGGTTTATACAATCAGATTGCTGTCACACAAGAAATGTACGTTGAGTAACAATGAGGAATAGTGAAAGAGCAACAAATCGGGCGGCCGCCCAATTTAAGGAGTGCTTATCTGCTTTGACTTCGTGGTCCGGTTTCTCCATCTCCGAAACACCCTTGAGATGTTGTGATAACTTAGAATATTCTTGAGGATGATCAGATTCATCGAAGCACAAGTTCAACTCGTTCATGTCAGGGGTTGCTGCTTGATCTCTGGAAACGTACATCACGAGCACAATACTTTGAAGTTCTCTCAACTTTGAGGTGGAGAGAACCTTCGATTTAGGGTCTTTGTACGCTCTGATCCATACACGGCTATCGCCATTTACAGTTTTCATGGCAGACAGACACTCGCTCAAATGATTAGGACTGATGAAGACAGTGATCCAATACAACTGATGGTCTGTTAATATACTTAACTGATCCAGGAATGTCTGGTATTGCTCGAACGTCCACTTCTTCTGATTCCTAAAGTCACATCCTATAAACCGAGCAGAGGTGTTCACGACGTCGAGGCACATGCCTAGAGGGCTGACCATATAGCACTTAAATGCCTTGGAACCCTCTTGTACGGGCCCCCGCAAATGAGCATTCACTTTTGCGACAAGCGACTTCGGTAGAACCTGCTTCTCCGTTTCCCTGCGACTCTCGGACCAAGTGCTATCACTATTAGCAAACATAAGCAATAGATTGTCAGTGAAAATAGGATGCATTTGTCTCAGATCTGTCATGGTCTCTATCCTCATCCTCTTTTTTTCCTTTAGATATTTCAGGAGAGCTCGCTCAACTGTGCCAATCTTCTTTAGCTCAATTGCACGCTTTTTTATATCTCATCTTCCAGTGTAATTCTTTGCCATGTGAACAAAGGTGGTACCTAAGATAATCACTTAACAATTTTCGAAGGTCCAGAGGATTCATAGACTTTATAGGCCGACAAATTGTTATTGGTAAAGAACCTATAACGGTCCTTGACAACTATGGTCTCTCCCTTCTCGTCTTTGAGCCTATCCTCGACGAACATGTGGGACATTTGGAGACACATATTCCATGTCTCATCATCTAGATAGACAAAGTAATCGTAGTCCCTCATGCTAGTTGTATTCAGTGTCTGCGTTGCTATGGCCACCTAATCCTGCATCACATCGAGAACTAGTTAGAAAATTAATAGAGGAACAAACAACCCAATGGAAGATCAAGGTAATGCCTGGGGCCAAATCGGGCACCTGATTTGAGCCCCTGGGATGGGGGAAGTGGGCGTGGTGTTGCAAAGGCCCCGGGGCCAAATTGGGCGCCCACCTGATTTAAGCCCTTGGGGGGTTCAGATAACACGTTCTTGCAAAGACCCCCGGGGCCAAATAGGGCGCACGCCGGATTTGAGCAGACTAAACAACTTAACACTCCTACATTCAAACCAAACAGTGTGAACTTACAGAATATCCAGGTCCTTGCGTGATTCCACGACCACCTTTCTTCGGCTTTCCATAGTACTCCCACTGATTACGCAGCTGCTGAATTTGTTCAAAATACACATCCACGTGTATAGTGTTCATGGTTAACTCATTGGTTTCCTGACTTATCTTAACATACTCTGGTGGAGTCAGGTTTGCGGCAAGCACACGACACTTTCTTTTGGCGTAAAAATAGAAAAGCAAGTCTCTGAGATGTTTTTTATCGTCCTCCCATTTGGACGCCTGTTCTATCAACATCTTTGCGACTATAGTAGTGTGATTCTCATTTACAATCCAGAAATCAGCCCCTTCCAAATCATTTAATGTCTTTCACCTTATTGCACGCCCGGTGTCAGGGTCAAATGGCACGACATCGGCACACGGTAGATGTATCTAGTGACTTATGAATGACTCCTACAATTTCTCCATATGTACTATGCTTATAACTCTGCAGGTCATGTTCGCTGGTGCCTGGTGCATCCTATATATGTCCACCTCGAGCTCAAATCCAACTCCGAGGGAATACATCCTGTCCCTTTGTCTTATTCCCATCAGTGCTTTCTGCGACAAGCCCCATTGGCTCTCTTGCGTCAACGCCCCTCCAGAACCGGAGCACTGCACTATTTTCTTTTCCCCTTCTTCCGATGCGCTTTCCGTCTAACTTTCGTCCCTTTCTTCATCAGACTATGTGTCAGAAGGAGTGGCTATTTTGTATCTCTTGGAAGAGTGACCGCCAACGTCATGCATGATGTGTTTCAACGCCGCCCTAAGATCCACGGTCTCTGCGGATAAGTCGTCTGATCGACCACCAGACTATGGGGAGACTGGTCTCTTATTCATTCCGCCTAGAATAAGCTTAGGCATCTTGGGACTTGGCTTGGCACTTCCACCAACCGATCTTTTCCCTTTGGTACTGCTAGTTTACCCAACGCCACTTCCTTAGCCTTCTCCGTAGGCCTGGGAGCCACTTCCTCTGCCTTCTTGGTAGCTTGGTAACGTGACTTCAGCCACTTAGTATCATAAACCGATTTTTGCCATGATATTCCGTGTATAGAGCCCTTTACTTGTTCTGTTTGTTGAAGAATAAACTGGCACACTATGTCAAATCCAACAACAATGTCCTCTCTTTTCTTCAGACCTGATCTCTAGCTCTCATAGGACGGAAGTACCCATCCTTTAGCGGCACACGATTGTTTATCCTCTGTTATGATTGCATTCATTAACTGAGGTTCATACATAACAAATTGCAACCTGTACCCTAGGAATGACTTGTCTATCATGTCATCTACAATGACTTCAATCTCTCCGGGAAAGTTCTCGGCCACTTCCATGTCAATAGCTATCCCAACAGTCTTTGTTCTCCGTGTCCCAGGATCCGCAAAGTAAAGAATCAAGTCCTTGTTGTGGTTTGTGGTTAAGCCTGGGTATAAGGGGCCTATCTCTATGTACCACGTATACTTATCTGCTACTGCCGTCATGGAATCTGCAGACACCGCGATTCCATCGAACAAAACATCGGCTTCCTTTGCCTGAGCAACGGCAGTCGCTATTCCGGGACTCAGACTGGGCAAACGGGCGGTGCTCTTTGTCCTAGCCATAAGTCCTGATGGGAAAAAACAAAAGAAACCTTAAATACAAAAAAATATGAAAAGACGTACACACAACTTATTCATGAAAAGACCTATGAAAATATATGAAAAGAAGCACCCCGGGGCCAAATCGGGCGCCCGCCCGATTTGAGGCCTTGGAAGGTTGAAGCTAGGATAGTGGGGGGTTGGGTTGGTTGCACATGCCCCAGGGGCCAAATTAGGCACTCGCCCGATTTGAGCCCCTGGGGGGTTGGAGCTAGGATGGTGGGGGGTTGGGTTGGTTGCACATGCCCCCGTGGCCAAATTGGGCGCCCGCCCGATTTGAGCCCCTGGGGGGTTGGATGCAGTATGGTGGACGCATGCCCCTGGGGCCAAATTGGGCGCCCGCCCGATTTGAGCCCCTGGGGGGCGGGATGTGTGATGGTGTTGACATGCCCCCGGGGCCAAATTGGGTGCCCGCCCGATTTGAGCCCCAGGGGGGTTGGATGCAGTATGGTGGACGCATGCCCCCGAAGCCAAATTGGGCGCCCGCCCGATTTGAGCCCCTGGGGGGGTGGGATGTATGATGGTGGCGACATGCCCCCGGGGCCAAATTGGGCGCCCGCCCGATTTGAGCCCCAGGGGGGTTGGATGCAGCGGGGTGGACGCATTGGGCGCCCGCCCGATTTGAGCCCCTGGGGGGTGGGGAAGTTGCAGACTGTAGCAAGGACACCCGGGGCCAAATTGGGCGCCCCCGATTTGAGCCCCTGGGGCGCGGAGTTAGCAGATTGCAGCAAAGCCAGATCGAGCCAAACTGGGCGCATGCCCGATTTGACCCAGGGGACGAGGTAACAAGGAGGGAGATAACCAGGGATGGAGGTAGCCAGACGAGTTATCAAGGAGGGAGATAGCGAGGAATCCCTGGCGCTTTGGTGCATAGATCTACCTAAAGGAGTCTTGGACGGAAGTGTTTGCAAATGAAATCCTAGTTATGCGCCCCAGGCCTAAGCGCCTTTGCAAGAACTCTGCCTCCAGTATATAACAAGTTTTTTATATTTAAAAAAGAATATATTACCTTTTTCGACACATGTGGTGCGCTTTTCCATCAAACGTCAGGTCTGGTGGGGTAAGGTTGAGAGCTTCGAGTGAGGAGATGGCAGTAAGTGCTTCGTCTTGCAAGAAGTCGTGCTCTGGCGCCTAAAAAGTCGAGAAAGATAGCTTTGGCAAATACTTATAGAGTGGCATGCAAAAAGGGTGAATGCATGCGTGCCACTTGTCGATCCCCTATGAAAAGGTGTGTTTGAAATTCTTATATAGCTTTTTTTTTTAAATTCGTATATACCAATAAAAAGTTAAGCTTTATTAAGCTTTGCCATGTGGCGGTATTTTTACGGGGAAACTTTATTAAGCTCGCGTGCCCTCCAATGCGTGTGGGCCCTGCTCGCATGCCCCCCAATGGCACGTGGGCGGGCGAGAAAAAAACAAATTCAAATTTTGAAATTCTTAATAACGTGAAATCTATTTTCAAAATTTGAATATATATCCTTTATGTATTGACACGTGTCGGTCTTTTTGGGGGGAAGTTTAATTTTGAATATTTTGGGGGGAATCTTTAGGGCCTATAAAAAGCATTTTGATTGCTTGGGAAATGTTTATTTCTCTTGTATTCCCTACACTATGGCGCAACTAATGGCAAAAGAAACTCCAAAGTTATTTCCCATTTCATTTCTATTATTGGTTGGCATCTGATTTTGTTGTCTTGTTTAGTTTTATGGAATTCATGCTTGTATAGCTTGCTTGCAGTTTCACCTCGCCTTGGAATGCGATCATCCCTGCCAATTTGTTGCTTGAGAAAATAGATTTCCAGGATGTCCTATTCCATGTTGTGACTCTTAGTCATCAGTTGTGATTTGTGTAGCTTGGATTTTCATTGTCAAGAGTTCAATACGAAGTTTTAGTGACGTAGCCAGAATTAAATCTTGCATGGTCATGGTTATAAGACCTCGAATCCTGCCTTCCCCCAATCACAGGACCCAAATCTGACAATTTGAGGCCCTGTGCATGATAGTGAGTCATGGTTGACAGCCCTTGCATGGTAAAGCTTCAGTTTATTAATATGAGACTGTTTTAAGTGACCTAAAATTGGGCACCCGCCCAATTTGAGGCCCTATGTATAGCAAACCTCAAATTGGGTCAAACATCATCTTTACCAAGGTAGCAACCCTCAAATTGGGCACCCGCCCAATTTGAGGCTCTGAGGATGAGCAATGTATAGCAGACCTCAAATTGGGCGGGTGCCCAAATTGAACCTTTAGACATC
>JAANSK020293523.1:0-10354 GCA_011763485.2 Isoetes engelmannii
GCAAGGGAGGAGTCCTCATAGCTATGCAAAAAGGCCATTTGTAGGCTGGGTGAAGTAAGGGACCCAGCCTTTACAGGCCAGGACCCTACCTTCCCAATTGCTGCCTACTCATCATAAACAGAAAATGAACAGATGACAACTAACAGAAAATACTTACTTCTTAAACATGTTGTACACCTTGCCGCAATTGTATTTCAGCCCAGGATAGTCGCCTTGTAAGATCTTTCTCACATTATACAAGATCGTCTTATCTAAAAATCTGCTAATGATGTTATCAATGTCAAACGCCGCATCCTTCTCATTGAGATGAATATACAGACTCGGAACAATCTGCGACATAATTACTCTGCTGGCTTGGAAGTAGGGACGACAACCATCCGCTTTAATGTATTTAATGGCCTCAAAAGGTAAGGAGTCCCGCTTATCATACTTACACGTTTTATACGTGCCACTGTTAACATCCAATACCACAATTTGCATGTTGAGAAAATTAGCCAATGTCCCATATTTCTGTTTGCCTTCATTACCAACAATCTGGATTGTTTCCATTTTGACTTCTAGGTAGTTTAAATTATAAATCCAGCAATTACTCTCCTTATTAAAGTACTGGCTGGGGTCGCTTGTGTTGATCATACACAGGTCATCAATATATCTAAAGCAAGATCTGAAATTCTGCACCAGGTCATATCTCCCCTGCTTAGCAAGGTTACAGATAAATTTAAACTCATACCATGCCAAGTAGAGGTTACACCAAGATGGGGAGCATGCAAAACCCATAGCGATACCGCTCCTCTGTCTCCAAACTTTGTCATTGTTAAGAATGAAATAGTTTTGTAGAAGCCAATCATTCATATCAGTAAACAAATCAGCATCCACCCTATTCCAACATTTAGGGGTGACCCTGCTAGTCTCCCACTTAGCTACAAACTTCCCAGATTTTGAAGAGTCCCCTTATAACAGATATAAAATCTAGGATTTTTCCTGTGCATAAATTGATAAGCAGTCCTTATAACCTGCCCTAGAATAACACATAGGCCATCATCCCCTTCTATTGGAATTGATTCGTAGCATTTGGAAATGTCAGCTGTAAACACACTCTCAATTCTGTTTGGTAAGTTGATAGCTACCTGATAGATTGAATCTGTAATCCAACATGCATTAATACCATTCGGACAAAACAACGCCCACTTCTTACAAAAGTCTTGGGTCACATCTGGCCAAATATCAAGAATACACTGAAGGCAAGCAGTTAAAATTGAGGCTAGTTCAAAAAACACGGATCCATGCGCATTGGTGATCCATCTAAAGGCATTTTTATGCGCTTTATATAGATCGAGCACATATGGTAATCTGGCCTCACAATCAATTGGCACAGGACTGAATTCAGAAATTTGATGTACAACATTCGTCAAAAGTACGTCACTAGATATATCACTTCTTTCAAAATCATTGCTTCCTAATCTGTCAAGGGCTTTCTGCTTTATGAAAAAAGGGCACATGAAGCACGGGTTGTTGGCTGCTTTGTCAACCCCCGCTATAAACAGGTTTTTCTTTATCCAGCATAAGTTTCTCACTACTTCTTTATCATCAAAGATAGATGGGTTAGCATACTGTCGATTCTCCTTAATGTACTCATCAAGATCAGATAAAACTCTTTTCCTAATCCGGTTTTCCAATTTATTTATGTCCATTTGTTTATTAAAGCACAATTCAAAGTAATGCACTTTAATGAACTGGTGCATGCAATCCAATACAGTTTGCAAGCATTCATCTTTATGCCATGTTTGAAGGGGTATGTGATTCAACCCTTTTCCAAGTTCAGTTCTCAGCCTCTTATTTTGGATGATCCTTATGTCCATAGTTAGTACATGTCCCCACTCGGGGTGCACAAAATCTTTAAGGGTCTGGTTTGAGCATGGGCAGACCGGATCCTTTTCCTCCACAAAAATGCTGAAGGGCTTATACAGCAGGTCGGACAAATTATCCACATACCTCCATCCAAATGTAGTGTTTTCAAAAGCAGCAACCCATTCCTCATTCATAGCAGGACATATTTCCTCACTGAAAATCTTTTTAATGTCAATGGCATCCATTAACTTTGAATGGTATGTCAAGTGTATAACTTTTCTTTTTTTCATATCCTCAATCTTGGATATCTTAAGCGACCATTTGCCATTCTTGTGACAATCTTACTTGGCTCAAAGTCCTCGGTCTGCAATTCCTGTGGCAGAATTTCTACACCCAACTTAGGACTCAAACAAAATAAATTCAAAGTGTACATTTAATCACCTATCTCGCGCGGATCAGAATTACCAATAAAGGATGTCACGGGGAAATGAGAAGATAATTAGGACGATCTGTCCCGTGCACTCAGTCCTGTTATGGGATTAAAGCTGAAACCGAAATAATTCACATACTAATGATGCTTTTATACATCGTACAAGTATACTAGGCCCAGCTCTACTTGTTACTTGGTCCGATATCATGCGATCACCCAAGAGTTACCAGGTTTATATTAAGATATAAAATACGTAATGTAATACACAAGATTAATTCCTGAAAGTCGAATTAACATCTGTACATAAAATTTAAACATTCACATGCTTTTTGCAGCTTGCTGTCTTACAGCTATATAAGATACAGTCAAATAAAACAAAACCAAGTCTAACCTCTTATCCAAGATTCATGTGTACTGGTTCGATATTGTGCTCCTTGTGCCCTGGTCCAGCTCCTTTGTTGACCGAGCTTTCACCAATATTGCACGTAGGGATAACAGTGCTAGAAGAAATCTCAATACTTCCATTTCCCGAATCAGTGGAGTTCCTGACAATTCTGGGTGGATAGTAGAACTCAACTTCGGAGGGGTCCGTCCCAATACTTCCTCCTCTAGAAATCATAGTACTATTGCTGTTCTTGTTGCCTTCAGAGTCAGCATCATTATCGGGCTTAACCATGTCTAGAGCAATCTTGACCATCCGAGAGTTACCAAATTTGCCCAGGATGTCCACTCCATTGTCAAGCGCATAATCAATGGCGATCTTTACCAATACCTCCCTGAAATGTAAGAAACCCACATATGCCAGGGCAACATGCTGGAAATAAGAGCTCATGAGATTGATAAATTTCAGGAAAGCCTCATTAAGTGGGATGCTAGGGTACAATACATCCAAGTGGTTAAGAAGAAACCATACTGCTTGGTCAAACCACGTAATGTTGTCACGACATTTAAGCCTTGGATCACCTCTGAAATATTTCTTATCACATCCACACTTGATATAAGGACAGAAGCATCTCCACAGTTTCATAGCGAACTGATCGTCTCTTGTAATGTTCAGAAAGGCCATGTGGTTCTTCTGATTGATGTATATACCAAACGGGCAGGGGCAGGTCTTATCAATGACTTCTGTAGTGAAAGGCAGTTCGATATCATCCCTGTCAAATATGCACTCCCCAGTTTCAGTTACTTCTTTGATACTTTTGATTTGGTCACTTTTCAGATCTGCCAGGTAGGCGAATGATTGCTCATTCAAGGGAGCCAACACACCATAATTCTTGCATTTCCAAAGTACCTGGTCAAACTGTTTACCCAAGCTTTCCACAATGTCATTAGTCAAGGCAGGAAAAAAGAAAGAATTGAACATGTGTAACCTCTCCACATTCTTGCTTCCATCACTTGATTCACCATTGGCTTGTTTAGTAGGAGCAGAGCCGCTATTGCCCAAACCGGCTCTAGCAGCACCGAAAATACTGTTTCCCATACTCATCTTTTTAGCAGGGGTGACTGGTATTCTGTTTTTCCTCTTCTTCCTGTTCTTTTCGGATACATTATTAGTCTTTTCCATGTATGCAATCACTCCTTCACCAATGGAATTTATAAAATCCTCTTTTTCAGTCCTGGTACACGTGGTTTCATACATGGAATTGAAATGCCCCACAAAGTCTGTGAGCACTCCTTGTGGGTGCTGCATATACCTGGCCAAAATGCCCAGCCATCTATTAAACCCGAGATGGGCCACAGCAGATAATTTTGTATCAGATAAAGCCATTTCCTTTTCAAGGATAAAGTCATGCACAGTTTTTTCGCCAAAACAGCACAATACAGCTTGCACTGCCTTATTGAGGATCTGGCATGTTAACCTAGAATATCCAAGGCTCACTAGTTGTGCGTCCCAATCGCCAGAACTAGGTCCAGTCCCATTCTGTATAAGAGAAGTTAAAAATCGGATTAGTCCAAGTGCAACTACATGCATTTCGAACAAGTCACTAAGCTTATCCAGAAATATTGACATGCACATGCAACCAGCCAAAATATCCAAAAGTCAACTTAAATTAGATTTTAAACCCCAGTATTAAACTTTGAATCCATCACCCATCCGTGGACAAGTGACTAAAATTTCAGCATATATACTAAACTTGATCTAGGATCTAATCTAGATCAAGCACTTTTCCAAACTTCGTGACCTCATCACAAAGCTAGTCTTTTTGTAAACTAGGTAGACTACACACAGGCCACTTCAAGTGTTTATGTACTGCTAGTTGCTACTTTAGCTACTAAACAATTCGCTAAACCATGTTAAATGTTCAAACTGGACCTATTCGTCATTCTCCTAGTCAAATGCACTTTCGTGTCTTTTACTTATTTTCATTTTTCCCATGGTTCAGTTCACGTGGATCCCCTTGTGACCCATAATATTCTAGTTCGGCAAACATGTTGCAAGGCATATTACCACTAGAGAAAAGCTAAGGCCATATAATTCGTTATTAGTATCAATCAATCACATAGATTAGCATTTTCACCTATCTTTTGGAACGGACCCTAAAGAGCCACATAACCTTGCCTTTGTATACTCAAGAAGTCACCAAAAATGGTCAAACATACTTCATTACTGGACCGTAGTTTGTCACCACAGTTCTGGTGCTAAACAGGATTTAAATAAACCAAAATATTCCTTAAAAGCATCTAAAAGAAGACTGTATGTGACCATATCAGACCACTAAACCTCGGATGTTAAAATAAAGCCAGCATCTCAAACCGGGGATTATGCAAAGTCTTCAAGATTAAACTGTTGTTCAACAAATCCGATCCCCATAAGTCTGGTTTTTGCAAAAATATCATCATAACTTGAGCATGAAATAAAGAAATTTGTTCAAATGTTTATAACGAAACCAGAAATCAGCAAGTAGTTCATATCAGAATTCAATAATTGCTTCATTCTTGGACTTGTAAGCATCCACCCGCGCTCCACTAGAAAGAGAGTAGGGGAAGAGCGCCTGCTTACCTGCCACCATCCAAAACATGACAAATGTTAGAACAAAAGCATGTAATGGGAAGGCAGGTGTCTTAGGCTGCCCTTCCAGTTGTTATCCGACTCCTACTATCTACTAGTGCTATGATATTCAGGAATGTACACTCAGAATATCCTGTGCTAGTCACATCATGTCTACTAAAGCAAAACATTCAAAAACATAAGACTGGAGTACAATGCACATATTAGCAACTAAAAATGGAATAGGATAGTCTTTGTGACCTCGACCACCACCATTTGCTTATTCCCTATTATCTGCAGCCATGTTAAATTCTGCCCTGTTTAAACCATCACACCGATTTCACATCTTGTTATCATAAATAAAGAAAGAATGCTATTGAAGAAAAAATCAAATGAAAGCTTTCTTTAGACATCATAAGTGAACTGTAGCAACTTATCATAAAAAAACAACTCCCTTTTGCACAAAATATGCTCAGATGCAGCCTCACAGATCTGAGGGCAAAATACCTTAGTTTCGATCCTTGCACGTTTGTGTTGCACTTGGGGAGTATTGTTGTTAGTAGTGTCGACACTGTCCTCCACCACGTCTTGTGTATTGACAACAGGAGCGGAAGTACTCCCACGCATGCATTTAGCAAGAAGTTGGGCAGCGGCCTGCTTTCTGGGCTGTGGTACACCACCACGCTTGTTTTTGTTCAGCACTCCTTTTGGACGACCCATCTTAGCTTGGGTATGCGGCTTCCGGAAGCGCTCCTAGGTAAAGCCCCTAAAGCAAGAAGTCTAATTTGGCTTCTGGTAGCTATTTTTGTTTTCCTATCATCATGGCCACTCTTTCTCATAATTTGGAAGGTAACTACCTCTGATCTATTCCAAGAAAAGAATGTGGAGCAGGTTTCGGCCAGCAGGTGCTCATTCAGAGTATTAATTACGGCTTACCTCTTAATGGGAGATTACATGTACCATTTAGTACTCCGCTTCCATAGCTACGTCCCCGTTATTCCCACATAGGACGATGGTCCAAATCCAGCAGATTCAACTTGTGTTCAAGACTATCCAATGGTTAGAAAATATATTCCGCACATAACCGCACAAAGGTCACCAATGTCCATCTTTTTGTTACCTTTATGCACAAGTTCTAGTGTCACATTTACTCGTGCAATCAAGAACAATACCAAACCACCCACAGAGATGTTAACGTATTAGTACCACTTCAAAATTTGGTATTCTATTGGGAATATCCTTACCAGGCTTCATCGGCCACATGTATCAATAATGTATTACTGCTCAAATTCACGTATTAAGCCCAAAAGGCACTGCATTTCTTACGGCAAGTTCCACTTTATTTTTTGCCATTGGGATGAGACGGACAATACATGGTCAGGCCGAAAGGGTTATCACCTTACCAAATACGTATCCGTGGATGTGGATCTTCACTCCGTTGCCACCTCAAGTTCTGGCAACAAAATTACCTCAGTCTTAATCAAGCTAGGCCCGGCCCGGCTATTATTAACAAGGTAAGCCGGTGCTCAACATGTGTTCAAGGCTTTCCAAAGGTTAGTACAAATATTTCATACATAACCACACAAAGGTCACCAATTACTATCTTTTTGTTACTTTATGCACAAGTTCTAGTGCCATATTTAATTGTGCATTCAAGAACCATACTAAACCACCCACAGAGATGTTATCTTATTATTACAGCATCAAATTTTGGTGTTCTATTGGTAATATTCCCACCAGGCCTCATAGGCATCATGGATCTATACTGTACTTATGCTCAAATTCCCGTATTGAACCCACAAGGCACGGCACTTTTCACAGCAAGTTCCGCTTCATTTTTTGCCATTGGAATGAGACGGACAAAACATGGTCAGGCCGAAAGGGTTATCACCTTACCACGTATGTATCCTTGGATGTGGATCTCCACTCCGTTGCCACCTCGAGCTTTGGCAACAAAATTGCCCCAGTCCTTAACATCTAGGCCCGGTCCGGCTATTATTATCAAAGGTATGGGAGGCTCCTCATACAATAGATGAGCTTCTACTCTACTAGAGGGGACTATGCTACAAAACATCTAGTTTAAGCAAAGTCAAGGGTCTAGGCTTTTCTTTGCTATACCTGTCCCTACAGTTCCGTACCATAAAAGCCTTCACAACAATCGATATATATAAAATTTTCACGTGTTTTAGAACAGGTCTGACCATAGGGACTCATGGTAGGGCCATCGGTTAAGAAAGGGCAGCAGGTGTGCTTCTGTAAATTCTAGCTTGTCATGGGATGTTTCAAACTTATAAGGCAAGGTGAATTTTCTAGTAATTCTGAGCAGTTCTACACATAGGCACTCAAAGGAAGGTTATCTGAGGGAATATAGGAACAAGTTGGCATCTTTTAAAATCTAACGGACCATAAGGATACAGATTTAGGTGATGGAGAAGGAATGAATAAATAAAAATTAAATAAAAAATAAACTAGAATGGAGTTTAACATAGGGGCTCATGGTAGGGTCTTATGTTAAGACAAGGAAGCATGGTAACCTCCGAAATGTTTAACGTACAATGAGCAGTTGATAGAAATGTGTAACAAAAAATCGTAGGCTTTGATAGTAAGGATAATAAGGGGGGAAGTATTATGGTAGTTAGTGGCTTTTGGAGGGCCAATAAACCACGTGGCATAAAGACTATAGGGGACGTGGCTTGTGAAACCAGGAAAATGATTAAGTGCTAAGGAACATTTGGGATAATTGAATGGAGGAAAACGTGTAAATAAATAAGTATTTATTACTGATTAAACAGGGTTAGGTTTCAAGGATATTACCGAGATTAGGATGAAGTTCCACTCTAGGGTTTGATTGGTAATAACAGAGTGAAGGAATATCGACACTCGTAAGCATCATGGCGCAGATCGACGGTACTTCAACTAGCGGTCAGGCATGGGAAGAGATGCATGAGACAACTGGAGGGGCTTAAGGAATCATGGCGGCGACACTAAGGTAATTTCCCCTTGGATGTTCGGTAGAAGGGATCGGATTTTAGAGAATGGGCACGTTGCACCAAGACTGCGTCCTTAGGGAACCACCAGACCAGATAACTAAAAGTAGAATTGTACATGTCGGGCCAGACCTGATGAGGGATTTATACCTGTGCAAATGGCATTTGGAAACTCCAGTTTTTTGCTGTCGGAGGCAGCGCCAGTTTTCTTGTTCTTGCCGTCTTTACTCAGGCAAGTGCCATGGCCAAAGGCAAGAATCGACAGGAATTAATCAAGCTGATAAATGCAGCCGGGCTAGATCTGCAAGCAATATGAAGGAAGGAAGGGGAATCGACAACGTAGCCTAACAGGCCGTTTCTGCAAAAAATAGCGGACAGATACAAGTTGGAAGACATACAACCTCCAAGAGCAGAGGCGCCAATTACAAAGTATTTGACGCAGCAGGAGGATAGCATCAAGTCTCCTGAGGAGCCTAGCATTAACATTGTGGAAGAATCGTTGGAAGAGCAAAAGGATCTTGACGAAGAGGAGGAGGACGACGAAGAAATACAAGCGCTACTCAATCAGGTTTTATAACAGGATAGAGTGAAGTAACAGGGCAAAAGGATTATGAGTTGTTTAGTTAAATGCTCTTATAAGTGTAATTCATTTCAAATGGTTAAGTAGTAAATAAGCTTTAACAGCAGATTTCTGAAGTAATGTTGGTGAAGGGCGATAAGCCATATAAGACTATAGCTTACCTGTCATTGCTTGGCGGTTTTACCTTGTCTAAAGCTAATTTCGTCATGTTTCAATGCAGGTAACCAGTCTTATATCTCCAATTTCGATTTGATCTTTGGATGGTTCAAGACTTTCTGGTGCAAAAAAGAAGTATTCATTGGCTGTGTGAGGCAGACCATGAAAACTATTTCGGTTTAGTTATTTCAATTCTGTTTTGTTGTTTCGTCATTTGGAGCTAGATGTATAACAATGGTTAAAAGTTTTCAAGCACTCTTAAGATTGTGAGAAAAGGTTCGGGATATTACTGGATTTTTGAACACATTAAGTTTGGAGGCTGCAAAACTATGCTGGCCTTATGTTTATGATCAGTTCATAAATGGAAGGTATTATCATTTCACATTCTGCTTGCCTTAGTTGGCGTGGCTAACAGTTTGTTTGATTGAAAAGAATGGGTCGGATGTGTAAATGTATTGCACCAGTCTTAATCAAGAAGTTCATGCATTTTGGTATAGGAATAACCAGAATTGTGTAGATCCTTTGCTCAGGATCTGCTCATAAATAAAATGCATCATTATTTGGGTGTTTTTATATGCTGTATATTGTTATAAGTATGGCAGACATGAAGTTAGGAATAACAGACTACTACATAGGTCAATGCTAGCTATAAAAGGAGGGTGGGAATCAAATCTCATTATTCTGCATGCCACATGTTAACATATGTGTGCAAAATAGTATTTACATGGGGAGGCTAACTAAAAAAATGGAAAAGGATTGGGTTGATAATAGGACTGCTTGGGTGTATGAAAGACATGTTAAAGTAAGATAGGATCTGTTGTAGTCTACAAGTAGCCACAAAATGGAAAGAATGCTCAGGCTAAATAGCCGAGAAATGGGCAAACTATGGGGACGAGGCGAAGTACAAACGAGGTATGGTTCTGATGGGACTTTAAGTTTAAATTTGGATCAGGGCTGAAAGATTAAGAAGGGTGGAAAGAAAAAATTGTAGGAAGTAAAAAACAGGGGGTCACTCTAAACAGTTTTTGAAATACCTCTATTGTACTTTGAGATTGCATAGGATAACAAAGGGATTTGGCTACGTAGTGATCTACATGTTAAAATTATGATAGTAAAATAAGGTCTAATCTCCAAGGTTCTCCCCTTTTTTCGGGAACTGATAAGTTCTTTGGTTTTTGGACCATGGAATGTCTTTGTCTTATGGATAAGGATTTGTATATATATACAGTTTTGCTTAGCCTCCCAGAGGCCTAAGCTTATCAGGCCCATGTATATATGTTCTTATAACTAACATATATATGTTCTTATAAGTGTAACGCTTATCTGGACCGTCGATCCGAGATCCTACGGCCCACGTCGCTTTG
>JAANSK020293534.1:0-10354 GCA_011763485.2 Isoetes engelmannii
ATGTATATTGAGACTTATATATGGTTGAAGGCTTCTCACAAAAGGAACATATATGGGTCAATGGATAAGGATGGGATCGTGAACGATATTTGAAGTGGTAAAGATAAGGTTAGACTAACTTTTGGAAAAAGGTCCTTACTGATAAAAAGGCCTTCAATATTTACGGGTACCTATATATGGACCCTTAACCTTAGAAGAGGGGCAAGGAATATATAAGGTGAGAAATTAAAGGCATCGGGGACTTATTAAAAAGGAGGGACCTGCGACAAAAGCCGGGGGAGGATGGGGCAACAGCGACACTTGAGCAGATCAATATTTACTGTAGCGATGGCCCGAAACTTCTGTAGCAGACCAAGAACCTGAGTTAGCAGCAACGAGCATCCAAGCAATTTCGGAAGGGGGCAGATCGGCGGATTGTAAGGAGCATGTGATCTTTGCTCATCCTCCAGCAGAATTGAAGCAGCATCCAAGACTGTTACCTTTTTCAGTAGTAGATCGGGAATTCGACATCTGGCTGTCCATCAACTGTACTACCAAGTCTGCGGCCATGTCACATGAGCAGCAATTGGTTCTGAGACCAGATAACACCCAGAGTTCATGCCGGGGGATTTGAAGATGCAAATGCTTGATCATTCCATGAAGCGAGGAGCTAGATCCAGGAAACTGTATTTGCCATGGTTGCCAGTTGTGTAATTGCCATAACCCAATGGATCCGGTTGGGTGGTTAAACCGTGTTCCAATCTTATTGAGACTGAATTACTATCTATCTTGATCCATGATCACTTGTTCATCTCTTAATGTGTTGCCTTGTGTCTAAGAAAACAATTCAAAGATCTCCACAAATGTTAAGAATCGTATCATTGTCCTAGGCGTTGTATGAATCCCATGGCCTATTGATCTCCGTGGACGTCATACAATATTCTATTCTATTCTATACTCTGTTTTTCTTGTTTCCTTCTGCAAAATTCCGTGTGACACACTTAGGCAGGATTTGTCTGCAGTGGGGTCCTCATGAAGGGTTGTCCAACAAATTGTCCAGGACCCAGACCCCAAACAACTATGAACTTTGGATGCGGATGATGTAAAGAGAACTTTCTACTGTGATGAAATTTAATGTGGCAGAAATATGGATGCAGAACAAGACTCAAATAGCGCAACTCGTCTCGTAAAGCTCGTAAAGCAAGATTGAACTCACATAGGCTGCTCATGAACATCGATATGTCCTTGTTGCTCTAATCTCCAAATGGAAATAGAGCAACATGCATTTCTAGAGTGTGCATCATTTAAACAGACCTCAATTTACAAATAGAGAAAAACTACAAAATGCCCTTATGTTTTGACTAATTTTACCAGATGCCCCTAACTTTTCATAATTTAATCAAATGCCCTTGGTCAACGTGTATCCTTAACCGGCAGGCATTCTAATCCAAGAAAGCACAACCGTTGATCTAAACTCTGTTATAGAGCATAACAGGCAGAGAAAACTTTATAACAGGGCATCAGCATGAGTCTTGGAGCCCCGGATGCATCCCTGATCCGAGATTTAGGCTAGGATGTTGATAATCCAGGTTGGAGGCTGATAATGCAGCTGTGGTGGTGCCGAGCCTGTGATAATGTAGCTATGGGAGCTGATAATCCAGCTGTGGGTGCAGGTTTGGATGAGGCAGCTTGCTTGTCGGTTAAGGGGGTCAATCCCCCTTGCTTGCCTGTTATGGCTAAGATAAACTGGCTTGCCCTCCCGGGCTCGCCTGTTTATCAGCCATAACAGGCTCTCAAGGGGGGATTAACCCCCTCTTCTCTAATATTTAAAGTTTCATAAAATGCCCTTCAGTTTTTTGTATTCAACGGATCTTTTTTGGCGCCGTTTTGGATCAAAGCCTACTTATGTGCACGATTCCTCAGACGGAAAAAGGAGCCCATCAAAATTGTTCTCCATCGAATTTGCTCCATCGAAATTCATTCTACTCCATTCAAAGCTCACAAGATTTTGCTCACATCTCTTACGAATCTGGTCACCAATTCTATTTTCTCACGCTTTTCTAAAGGATTAGACTCTTATGATTTTGGTCAGGCACCGATTCTATTTTCTCGCCATTTTTTGAAGGAGTCTCACTGATTTGCAAGGATTATCTCCAAACTTCTTTAACGATTTGGTGCAGTCTGGTAGAAGTAGCAGGATTGATCCTCTCTTACAACAGATATTTCTTGATCTTCTCTTACAGTAGATATTTCTTGCATACAACAGTTCATTCCGAAGCAAGGGCATTTTGGGAGTTTAAAACAAATATAAAGGCATTTGAGGAATTAATAAAAATCTTAAGGGTATATAAATGATTTTAAAAAATACAAACATTTTGAAGCAAGGGCATTTTGGGAACTTAAAACATACATAAGGACATTTGAGGAATTAACGTAAATCTTAAGGGTATTTAAATGATTTTCAAAAATACAAAATACATTGTACGTTGACCAAGGGCATTTGGTGAAATTATAAAAAGTTAGGGGTATCTGGTGAAATTCATCAAAACATAAGGGCATTTTGTAGTGTTTCCCTCTTTAATACATAGGTGTGGCAGAGCACGATGAAACACTAAAATTCTATCAAGTAGGCAGGATAACAAATTTTTGGAGATAAGACTTTATAAATGCTTTTGCGACTTAAGGGTTTCTTCTAAAGATCTGAATACAAATACAATTACAATCTACATTGGTTTGGAGGAGGGGGGGAAGGGGGGAGTGGGTTTCAATAATTGCATATACTAGTTGTTATATGCGTTTCTCTATTGATACTGAGTGGGGGACCAAGTTTGAGACCTGCAATCTAGCCCCAAAATCAAAATTCTGAAACCTTTAAGGAAACGCCAGATAGAATTCTTCTAGTTTTTGTTCTTCCAAGCACTGACTAATAAAATCAACCAAAAGTAATTACAAATTTGATTTCATCTACTTATTGCGACTGATAAAGATTTTAAGATTTTACTAGAAATAGAATAAATACAGAATGAAATATAAGCAATGAAAAGCTTTTCAAAGAATAATATCCAGCACCGCCCAACTGGGCTATCCGAGCAAGAGAAGTCTTAAGAAATAACTTAATCTTGGAAGATAAGAAAGGATAAGTGAAACTTAATAAGGCATTAAAGAACCCTCTCTAACAAGTTCACTAATTCCAGAAGAGAGATGGCTTAAAGAAGCAGCTATGGAAGGAATTTGGGCATTCACCAAAAGGCTGAAGAATAATGTCCAATTCGATATAATATCCTTATTTTGAAGGTTCTTCATCTTCTTCAGCCACTTCATCGTCATAATTATCAAGAAGATCTTGGGTCTTGGCAGCAACCGTTCTTGAAACGCTTGTTAAAGCAAAAAGCCGAGAAGTATTTACATGTTTTACTAATATTTCATCATTATCCAATCCATAGCAGTGACGAGATAAAATAGCAGAAGCTACTATTGCTGAACCTATTCCGCTAAGCAAGTCTAACACCAAGCCTTCTCGTGGACTAAAATTTTCAACAATGAACTCCATAAAGGCAATAGACTTCTCAGTAGATTTCCTGCCTGGAGTAGAAAGGCTTGCGGTCAACTTACTTCCCTGCACATAGAAATGATCTAGAGTTTTCTTGGTGCAAGTGAGATCTTTGTCTGCAATGTGTAACCATTAAAGAATCAATATATTGAATTGAAAATATTTTTTTTTTTAATGCACATCACTTACTTGAGACTTTTATATTGCATTGAATGCTTGGAGACGTCCCCTTTTTTTACCATATAGTCACAAGCAACACATTGCTTGCTAACTTTCCCATTTCTATCCTTCGTATATCCAAAAGGGGCTTCTTGATGCAAAAAGTAGGTTCTCGAAGGTTCTAGGCATTTTAGCCTCTTTTTCAATCATTCTTGCTTGCTCTATTGAAGAAATAGAGACCAGCCAACCATCATCATCAAGGCATAATGTGCCAAACGAGAAACATGCTTGAATCAAGGAAGTACTACACAGTTTCCAATGAGGAACGTCGGAATACTCATCGATCGGCAGGTTATTAGTAGGGAAATCAATAATAACTAATTCAAATCCCCAATCCCGCACATTACCACTTCTCTTGTACTCATGGTGCTTCCTAGCATGCTCCTTTGATAATTCTCTAACATCCTTGAAAACTGGAGCATCCACCTTCTTTGAATACTGATCATAGTGAAGCAAGATATGTCCACAATGCAATTCAAGAGAGGTGCATGCAACCACCTTGGTAATGTCGAAAGTATGAATGTCCTCATCTAAACTAACATCTGAGAAATCAAAATCAATTGCTGCGTTAGCTGCAATAAGGTGCATAAAATGTTACACATTATAATAAAAGAGCACTATCTTAAAGAAACCTAAGAAAAGATTAAACTCATTTACCAGATGCCATTGACTTGTCGTGCTTTTGTTTCTTTCTCTAACAGTAGATTTTTCAATTGTAATATCCTCATTTGTATTTATTGAGGCGTCCACTTTTCGCTTGAGAACAGGATCTTTTACATTAGACTTGTACTCCTCTTCCTCGCTTACTAGATACTCTCCAGTAGCAAAATATATCCACCAAGGACAATTTTGCAACTCATAGTCACTTAGGCCCCCTGTCCTATGCATGTTCCCTTTCTTGGAGTATATGCTATTTTTGTCAGATGATTTCCAACATTCCAATTCAGCTAGGAGGTTTTTTATAAGTTTTTCGTTCAATATGTGCTTGTAGTATCTGGAAAATTGTATATACAACTAGAGCGTGTGGAAACAAACAACAAACGTGCAATGTAGGTCAATCCTACCTGTAGGTGACCCTTCTAGAACTTCTATCAATCTCATAAGATGATTTCATAGCCACGGTTGCAGACATATGTTTGTGATATGGCTTGAACATTAATGCTCTGTTCTTCAATTTGAAGGCTTTAAACCAAATGTCAAGGGCTCCACCATGTGGTACTTCGATATACAAATGATATGTTGTAGAAGTCTCCTTATATACTTCGCAAGCCTTTTCAACCAAGTGTTCCAACCAAACTCCTTTTTTTATCCAGTCCTTGAAGCTTTTATCATCCTTATGAATCACGTAGTGCTATGGATAGTAGAACCACTAGACATCCAATGCACCCAACGATCTCTTATGTCATTGGGTAACTACTCAATAGATAATCTAGAAGTTTTGGGATCAAAATCAGCCCTAGTAACAGCATCCAACCAACTTGACCCTAGTGCAGGATTCACAATGGCAAGTAGCTTTCTCATTTTTTGCACCCATTTTTCTTGTACCTTTTTTTGTGGCTGCTGTCTTGAAGGCTTCTTTGTCATCACTATCTTTTTGCTGCTTCCAATTTAACCGCTATCTCCTTATCCATTTGCCTCTATTGGGACAAAAAAAAAAGTTTAAACTTGCATATAAGAGCACTAAATTAAAAAAAATTAGTAAACAAGTAAGCGGAAAAACTTGAAAGAGCATCTTGCAATAAGCCAGACGTGGCAATTGATACCATTGTTCCGTGCCAGTGCTCGAGGAAGCATTATCCTTAATCTTCAAGGTTGCTAGGTATTGAGGATCCAGTTTGGACAAATATTGATCAGGACTTGCTGTAGCAATTTTGTGGGCACTGTATATTGTATCCTTTATCGTGTTATGAACTACACCATTCTCATTCAACCTATACCAACAATGAAGACAGTTAACACAAGTGAATAGCATTAAATTTTAGTTTATTCAACCCACTTACTCGTTAACCCTATTGTTCTGTGATTACCATCCTAACATACGAACATCTTTCCTGATAAGTCCTTCCATTCTTCAGATTCTTGAAGTTCCTTCTTGAAGTCGTCATTGACCTCATTCCAGTAATCACCCCATTTAGAATGGATAGAGTCAGTAACAGGAACATCACAACCTTTACTAGCTTTTATCGACAACACAAACTTTCCTCTTTTTGGCAAATACCCATCGTTACGTAGAATCTCTCGCATCCTAGTATCACTCTTTGACACTGCACACACTGCCTCATGTCGCAGAATATGACAAAGAGAAATCTTTGGACGTTCGGTTGCTCTCTCGATGCGACATTTGCTCATAATGTCAGCCACCATCTCATGAGCAAAAACCTGATGAAGATTATGTTGGAATTTTGTTGGCTAAAGGTCATCTCATAATTCAGTTAACATTGCAAATTACAGGTGCTAGAAGCTGATGATGATCATACCAATAATGCTGCAGGAGAAATATCCAAGGTATGATCATAGAAGGTAAAGTCGTGTAAATATATGAGGAGATCCAAGTTATTAGCCTAAAAGTTTGGCTAGCCAATTTTGGCTCACACGTTTTAAAGGCCATGGTTATTTTTGGCTATATAGATACTATAATAATTTTGATTAAGTGTCGTGCTCAAAATGGAGCCGAGTTTCATTCAAAATTCATTGTGAATAGGTCGGCCAAATCCGATGGCACGACCGTCGCATCTTCTCTGTAAATACATCACAAAGGCTAACTGCAAATACACAGTGGCCGATTACATCAAATCAAAGAGGAGATCGTCGTTCTATAATCTGTAGTAATCGTTTGTTTGAGGTAGAAATTGCTACAGTATTTATTGTAATGCCCCTGCTACAGTAGTTCGAGTTTTTCATATTGCTCGAATATATTTCAATGGTTTATTACTCTTAAATGGTCCCTATGGCTTGAATATCCTTAGACCACAAATCTATAGGATAGTATTGTGATCATATTTGAAGATCATAATTGCAATTGAGTGTGTTGAATTGCTTGAAGTTGCTCTTTGATTCTAACAGATTAGTAGATAAATAATATTTCAATTATAAAAATATGAAATTGATGCAAGCAAATAGCAGCTTACCTGAGAAAATTCGGGATCAGTGGCAGCCATTTTTTGGACATCACTCAATTGTCCTTTTTCTGCCAGTGGACTTTTTGTGTCCTTTACCATGGCTAGGTCTGTGAATGTTTTCTCGGTGGCTATAGTAATTGTATTTTCTTTGGATACCTCCAATGAATCTGAGTGCTTCTGTCGCCTTCTCCGTGGAGGTGTGTAAGCAATAACAGACCATGTGCTTGAACATCACAACACCTGAAATATTAAATAGAGATGAAAATGAATGGACAAGACGATGGAACATTACACTGATAGGATGCTGAGATAATAAGTGAAAGCATTTAATAACTGCATAAAAATCTATGAGCAAATTATGAACATGTTACCTATGAGATGACTTGGTATTTATGAGAATATTATGGACATGTTACGACAAGACTCAGAGCCAGACTATTATTTCCTATCACTATTTTGTGAATCCTGTGTTTTCATGTAGCAGTATGCTTAAGTTAAATTGGTGATGATAAAACAGTTCAGTTATTCCGCTGTTTGAAGTATTTCTTAAGAACAAGGCTTGCATGTCTCACGCATGTGCGCAGAGATCTAGTTTTGAGCACCTCCACATGTGTTCATAGTTTAATATCCTAATGAAACCCAGCCCATCTATATTCAGTATTCTGATGTTTTTGAAGCTTATAACCTGTTTTGGAAGTAGGTTATGAGTAATGAATCTTCAATAATACATCGTAAATCTATGCACTCACTTGAATCTTTAAGTAAAATGGATTTTAATTTAACTTTCATCAGAATCTGGCATTATTCTTAGTGCAAAAAGAAATGTATAAACTAGAATGATCTTTGGGTCTATGTTTATCTTGGGCTTATTAGGAGATTGACAAGATATGCGTAGTTAGCTGGATAAAGATACTATGATCATGTTTAAGATTAAGCCATAAAAGATATTTTGAACTTAACTTGATTAAGCATTGAACTTAGAAAATGATTACAAATATTGCAAGATTGTTTGTGACTTCATATGACAAGGAATGAGATGTTTTTTGACTAGTATCTTATGACTTCAGTCTATTCTAATGCGAAAAATATAAGAACAATTTAATCTATAAACACATACCGAAAGATTTCTTTGAGCTTTGTACCTCTACAAAGTGGCTTCAACAAGACCATAAACTTAGGGATGCGGCGCTGCACTACCTATGTAAGGCACAAGAAAGCTATGCCCAAAAAAGATGTTCGATTTGGAAGACCTGCAAGAAATAGCATAAACTTGAGCAAAGGAATGAGCATAAACTTGGAGGTGCGACGCCGCACCTCCTGTAGAATGCAAGGAAAACTTTAAAAAAAAAAATCACCAAAAAAGACCTAGGAATGAAAGAAACTGCTGGAGGACATAAGCATGCTACAATGTACCTTAAAAAGTATTATTTAGGTAGCATAAAACTACCTAAAAAGGTACCGAACACTAGGTACTGGGTACTTGTTTAATGTCGCAATAACTAATAAGTGTTAATTTGGATCGTTCATTTTAATCTCCAATAATGTTGTCTTTACATTAATCTTGAACAATAACATGTTTTTGACTTCTAATTTGAACTTTTGAATTAGTTTTGATTAAAAGAACAAAGAAATAGTACCCAATCCTGAAGTACCTAGTGTAGGTACTTTGGTAGGTTCCAAAAGTGGACACCTGTAGCATGCTTATGCCCTGGAATGAAGAACAAACTGAACTAAGGTAGAAATGGTGATGATGAAATAGTTTAGTTATTCTGCTATTTGAAGTATTTCTTAAGAATGGATGGGCCAGTGAGCTAGAACTTCATTATTTGCTTTGGTGGAATTAAAGCATTTCGATCTCAATGTAAACAAATGCAATGTCCTGCAGGACATAGGGTCTTTGAAGGGGGTTTTTATTTATAACAGCAGCATCCTCGTCGATATGGATGACTACAATTGAATCTCTTATCAAACCCATGACCAAAAGTCTATCTAAATGCCTCATCTGTTGCATCATCAAACCCATGACCACTATCTAAAATTTAAATGCTTGCGCTTTTGCATAATGGCTTGTCATCACCAATAGAAAAGATATGAACAAGGTGTTGAATAATCTTCTCAGACAAGGATTGTATATACATGTAATTGAGCCAACGTATACACACTGGTGTCAGTCTGATAACTTACAAGTGTCGTACCTCTGGTTGTCTCAGATGGCATAAACTTGAAAAGAGCAGCTTCCAGACCTGAAAACTTAACGTGACAGACATCCAAATTAATGAATGGATGACAAATAAACCTAGTCATATGCACCCTGCACAAAATGGGTACCGCCACTTCTTTGATTGCTCATTTCAAAATTAGCATCCTTATGCAATGGATAAGAGCAAGTGATAGATGTGCTTAATGCAAATGCTTAATACAAGATATGCCTAATGGGTTTGTACTTAACTGCATAAAGATACTATGACCATGTTTAAGATTAAGCCATAAAAGATTTCTTGAACATAACTTGATTGAACATTGAACTTAGAAAACGATTACAGATATTGCAAGACTGTTTATGAATTTACATGACTAGGAATGAGATGTTTTTTTACCAGTATCTTATGACTTCACTCTATTCTAATGTGAAAAATATAAGAACAATCTAATCTATAAACAAATTCCCGAAAGATTTCTTTGAGCTTTGTACCTCTGCAGAGTGGCTCCAGCAAGACCATAAACTTAGGAATGCGGCGCCGCACTACCTGTGCAAGGCACAGGAACGCTAAAAAAAATGCCCAAAAAAGATGTTCGATTTGGAAGACCTGCAAGAAATAGCATAAACTTGAGCAAAGGAATAACTTGGGGGTGAGGCACCACACCCCTTGTAGAATGCAAGGAAAACCTAAAAACAAATGACCAGAAAAACAAAAACACTTAACAGCTTCAACGATCTTTACACAACAGCACATCAATTACTTGTGAACGATCTATTGTTAATGGTCCTCAAATCTGTGTATCCCTTCCTACTTGTGCTTCTATTCCTCAGTTAGTGGTGGTCAAAAGTGGTCCACTCTTCTTCAAGTACAAACTACATTTGCTTAGTGGCCCTGAGCTCACCAAGATGTTTCCCAATGTTGAGGCTTTTGCTACTCACAGCTCTAGGCATGCTTCTATCAATGCCTCTCCAGTTGCTTCTACCCCGCGTCACATGCCATCTACTTCAGTTGATTATCATGTTGTATCACCTTCTTCCTCGCCCGCCTCTGCACTAGTTAATCCGCCAGTATCACCACCTCTTGTGCCTTCTCCACAAGCTACTTCTGCACCACCATCTTCTTCTAGCGCACCTCCACCTCAATCTACATCACCAGACTCTCTCAATGAGGATCAACATTCTCGTCTTCAGGACATTGCTCTGTTACGAAGTTACGAATACATTCTATATGTTAGAATGTTATAATAAAGTTCAGACTTTATAAGGCCATGGCAACTAGAATTAGCT
>JAANSK020293545.1:0-10353 GCA_011763485.2 Isoetes engelmannii
TTCTAAACAAGTCTCCTTCTCAAGTGAGGGAACTTATGAATGGGCACAGGCAACAGCACAAGGAGAAGCAGGATATGATGTTGATAAACCTGTGATGATTTTGATGATCTTGAAACCTGGAAACCTGTGATGATCTTGATGATCTTGATGATTTTGAAAACCTGTGAAAATTTCAGCTGTAAACTTGTGTTCGATAAACTTGTGTTGAAACTTTGTAAGTTGAGATAAATTGTCCTGGCGGAGCAGTAGCGGCGCCGCCAAATAATTGTGAAGGTTGAAATTACCAAAAAAAAAGACTTTAAACATAATTTCCAGAAATCCACTGGTACCAGTGGTTTACGGTGGAATGTATCATTAGCCAGACAAAGGTCTTCGTTCCCTGCGTTTTAGTTTTAGGCTCTCTGGATTCAAAAGCCTCTTGCAGAACTTGGCAGAACTTTTCCATACAACGGAAAGTATATCGAGATGCAGTAGCTCAAATGCTCTGGCAGCTGGGTTTTCGAAGGAAATCTCTGCTGGGATTGTTTAGGAGGATTTGGACATGACCTCTAGTTCTAGGATGCCCACATTGAATGACAAGAAGAATAACAAACGGCGAGAGAGGTGAAGGCAATGCTTCAGGAATTGCATTCAACAGACCTTTGGCTGGTGCAGGTACTTCCTTAATGTGATTTTCAACATCCTTAACAAGAAAATCTACAACTATTTTCCCTTCCCATAGTAAGATCACTTAAATTTCTCTATGCAGTGTCAAAATTCTGCAAGTTTTTTCTAACAGTTATGATAATATGTCATATGAAGCTTTGTCTCTGTTATTTATCTGGAAGTTGGAGTTGCCTACTGTGCCGTTAGCTAGCTTCTTGGAGCTCCAAAGAGAGCTGTAAATTCTAAATTTTTCCTTATCAATATTCTGATTGCTTCAGGTTAGCGATGCTTACAGGCTACGCTCGGCAAGGAAAAGGTGTGATTGCATTGGAATGTTTTGAGAAGATGCAATCAGAAAGCATGCCCGCAGATAAGGTCATTTTCTTGAGTGCCTTGAGAGCATGCTGTTGCATCAAAGCTGCAACATGGTAGGAAAATCCATTATTCAATTATGAACAGTGGTATCGAACTAGATACAGTAATTGGAGCATCTAAAGTTTTTTACAAATTTTACAATGGAGATGTCATCCTGTGGTATGCAATAATTACAGGATATGCCTATGGGGGGGAAGTGTTCATGCTCTGAAGTCTTTTGAAGAGATGCAACAAAAAGCAATAGAGGAGGGTAGACTTGTCCATCAGCAGATTATTAACAATGCAATAGAATTGAACATAGTTATTGGGACTTGTCTCATTAACATGTATCCAAATGTGGAAGCATCATGGATGCACAAAAGGCTTTTCAACGTTTGAAAGCTGGCTTTACGATCATGTCATTGGATCCACAACTTCTTAGCAATTCACAGGAGAATGCATATGGCCTATCGTGGGTTCAGTTCCCACAGAATCCATTCATGTCCAATGTCTAACTTCTCATGTTTGTTTGTGTGTGACATATATGCATGTAACAAATCTAACTACACACTAATAGATTTGATCTACAATAACACATTAATGTCTTTTGTTCTTTTTTGCTATAATAGATTATCTATGTTTTTTTGGCCCCGAAGAGGCCCCCGAAAATTTTCGTACATATTCCGTACACATGCCAAGTACATTTTGTACACATTTTGTATAAATATCGTACAAGTATTTAACAAATTCTGTACATACATAACACATAAAACCATTGAAATGCCATTTGTCATATCAAAACATTGAACCATTGAATTAAACCCCCAGACCCCCCCAATTGTTTATGCTGATATTCGTGCAGGGCGTCCAGCGGTTGGCGAGGGCTTCCAAAACACATACGCTCGTATATGTATACAATGCACATCACAACCTTTGATTTTGTGTCGTATTTAAAACTGACACTTAACTAAAACTTACTAAAAAATGAGCCGCGCCAATGTCAGAAAAGGAGATTTTGTTAGGCTTATATCCCGCTTCTTGGCCATTTAATAAGAAAATTGCAGTGAATCTGTGTAAAGGATGGCTGGTTTGGCTAATATGGAAGAGACGACGGAAGGTAGTCTTCTCTCAAGAATATAGTGATCCAACTAATTTGTGGCTGTCTCTGAAATACGAGATACAACAATACTTGGTGGCATTTGAACGGGAGAAGTGGGCATCTCAGGCCCATGAAATCTTTTTAGCTCACATGTAATTATTTGGCTGGATGGCCAAGTGGTTATTCCTACATAAATATTTATGTTGTGTGGGTACAGGATATCACTCGGCATACATGTGTAACTTCTTATTTCAGATAATATAATTGATCCTTCTTTAAAAAAAAAAAATGTGTACCCTACTAGTATGACATCAAGTTTGGCCTGCTACTGCGGCCAAAGCAATTGCATAACTGAGCTATAAGATTGAATGAGCAAAGGATAAGAAGCATATCAACTTATATTAGCTACTCACAAATGCAATGGGTAAAAAAGACCAAACAAACCCTTGGTTCAAGGTCAGACCCAAATCTGTTGCAGTGCAGTCCCTGAATTTGTAAAGCTACAGAGCAACAAAGAAACTACTCCAGCACGGATTAAACTTTTAGTGAAATGCCAAAATTACCAAAAGCAAAACCCAAATGCTTCAAGTAAGTGCAAACTAACATACTACAAGGTTTCTGAAGAATCAAACATTGAATAGACCTCCATCATTTATGACAAACAAAATCAAACCCATGATACTTGTTTGGTAGCCAATGTTACAAAATACTGCTGGCTAATGCTGCAAAACATTGATGTTGTTGCCGATGGAATGCAAAATAGCTTCCAGCATGTTGAGGGCACCAGGAAGCCCTTGAATGAGAACTTGATGAAATTTGCCCTGGAAATTGCTTTCGAGGCAACCAATCACCCTATTATAATTACAGCTGCGCGTAAGTTTTGTTTGATGCAGATGCATCCTCAGAGGTACACGGTGATTGATCTGAAGCTTTTGGCATTTTGCAGCACCGGAATCCAACAGACCGGCAGTAGTTGAGGAGGATGAAGTTCCCCTATGCTCTGCTTCGCTGCCTCAGGTGCCGCCAAGAAATTGAGACAACATCTCCATCTTCCAACTAACTTCCAATAAATCCACTTCGTCGAACTGTCACTAACTCTCACTGGAATCCCAAAAGTCCACAACTGCATGCAAGGCATAATCCATTTTATTAAAATCGGGACCCTCTATCCGTCACGCCCAAAATTTACCAAGGATTGTCGTACGGGCAACAAAAAAAGCCAACAATGTGTCATTGGGGAAGCTACTCACTATCCCATTCAAGGAAACTGATTTCAGGGGCTTAAATGATCTTACCTCTTAAATAACGCTGGCAATTAACTTGACTAATCGACGGGTTGTTTAATCCAAAAATTTCATTTCAAAATGCTTTTCATAATACTTGGATTCTCCAAAGTCAAATGGCCGCCGCAATAAATGTCTTCTAAAGTCAAAAGATACTATTATGGAAAATAAAAAATTATGAAGGGAAAAAAAAAAATGTGCTTGCGCATTGTGGGTTGCCCTTTCAGATTTTTTAGCCAGATACTATGGCAGATTTTTTAGCCAGATACTATGGCTACCTGCAGTAGCCAGCTCCCTGCCAAGCCAGGAATGGGCACATTGTTAGCCTTCCACACAACAACATGTCATCTCTCCTCTAAGACTACAACAACATAAGAACTTGAAACCCCAAGATATACAAACAATTACCGTTCTATAAGCTTAGATACCTTACATAATAGAAGACTCCATTAATTTTGTAGAATATCAAGAAACATATGCCACCATCGGCATAGACTGCAAGAATGTTAACATCAAGAATGAAACATCAAGTTATAGATGATCAGTTATATAATGGCACATTATATCATCTGAAAAAAAAACCATGACCATGATAACAAACAGTGTCATAAGTTCCAAAGAACATCAAAATTAAGATTCTACAAACTTGAGTTAAAACAAAAGCGGAACTTCTACCTTTGTTCAAATTTTGAAACGCATGTTTTGCAATAAATTCTTCAAGCTTTTTTCTGAAAATTTTCAAGATTCTATTGTCGTAGCATCAACGTGAGGCCAATGTTTGGATTTCTTGGCATACAAAAATAGTGCAGGTGGGAGCCCAAAAAACAGTATACATCGTGACTGCCCATCATGCCCTGTTTGAAATTGGAGATGGCAGAAGCTTCCTAGCTTGAATCAACCATGGCAATACCTGAAGGAGATATAACTAAGCCAGAGTTTCCATAAAGTACTCTATGATACAAAAATACAAGCCTGACCCTGAGCAAAAGGTCATAAATCAGGACGAGTGAACCAGACGGTGCGATTTCACCCTAAAAAAGCCCTAACGCTGATCGAGGGCAGGCACCCCTACCTCTAACGCTGCCTAATGCGGCTGGACAAACCATATCAACCATCCAACCACAGCTCAAGGTCTATCTCGGCCATCCAACCCAAAATCCCACCACCAAAGCCAAGGTTTGCCATTCAGGCAACCCAAAAAACAGGAAACCAAAGGAGCTTGGCTCCCTTTATGGCTAAGTTTAAAAAAAAAGGGTACTTTTACTTTTACAAACCTCTAAAATTCCTCAAATCTATTGCAAAGATCACAGCCAAAATATTGAGCTCCCTTCATTTTCTTTTCAACTCTGACCTACTTCTCTTTTACAATAATTGCCTAAAAAGGACCAACACAAAGTGTGTTGATAATTTATAAACTAGTATTTTCGCCATTTCCTGCTTCCCTTACCTTAGCGGGCTGTACAATGTAATAAGAATTTACATCAGAAATACTGTTGAAGAATCGCAGAACAAGCTACTCAATTTCTTGCATAGCATCCTGCAAAGATAAGAATACCAGAAATAAGAGACAAAGCATTGAACTCAACATATGTTGACAATACCCTCTATGAATTCTAGTTTAATACCATTTACCTTCAGCAATGAATCTACAAGTTATTAGAACGGGTAGATGATTGTAGAAAAACTTCAAGTTGAGGTATACTAGATGTTTTCCATATAAACATTGTGTTTAACTGGATAACCATTTAGAATGGATAACCATGTACCTTTGCCAGTTGGGTGACATAGGTTGCAGCAATTATGGTTGCCAGAAGTCCTGTCCCAAGTACAAGCAGCTGTTCAGGACCCTTTGGGAATGCTAGTTCTGAATCCTCCTAAGAATGTCAACAAATTAGAAAGTTGCATCATGAATGTCATGTCACTTCTGCTGAGCCAGATTTTACAATCCGGGGTCAAAGTTCTGAGTCATAGGTTGCTAAAGATTACACGTGGGCAGTATAAGATAGGAATACTAGATCTAAAAAGGCAAGGTCTGAATGACTTGCCAGCAGAAGGTCCAAAATAACGATTGGCAATTCTGATCTATCTTCAATTTCTCACAAAAGGAAGGGTACATGCATCTATTATTGATTAATTTAGTGACAGAGGAGATGTCCACAAACGAAAATTTAAATTTAAAACTTACAATTAAAGCCCGTCCAAATGCACCTGCACTGACATAAGCCCAGGTTCCTGGTAGCATCCCAAGCCAGCTGCGGAAATAACAACTACTATTGTAAAGTTTTCCATATCATTAAGAATCAACCAATATCAAATTAACTTGCGGAATCCAAAAGACATAGAAATTGGATGATGAATGAGAATTTCAGAATGATGAAACTAATGTACAGCAGACCAGAAACATGGCAGTAGAATGCTCAAGAAAATACCAGAAAATAGTAGAACTATCTTATATTTTTATTTTAACATTAGGAAAGTACGCATTGGTAGACGTGAAGGAAAGCAAATGCAGAGAAAGGCATTCGTGCTTTTGACGCACACCCATCTATTCCCTAATTTAAGATAAAAACAATATCAAACATTGATAGCTTACAGAACATAAGCTAAATGCTTGGCACACATTTGATTCATAATTGATGGCATTTCTATTCCCATCCTGCAGTTTCTCTCTAATGTATAAATTGGAAGCATTGCATTTCATTTCACTCAGGCATTTTCTGTGTACTTCATGTTATAGCCTGGTCTGGACTGAATTGTAATGCTCAACTCTGTAAGAATAATAACCCACGAGTTGGCTTGCCTCGGTATATCCAACCAATATACACGGCATAGCTGCGTAACAACCCTGTCCAAGTGGATCCACGGTTTTAAGAATGCTCGTCTCCCATTACATGATAATTCTTCACACCATGCATATCTTGCAATAGTTGTTAGAAACACCGAGTATACCAAGGAGCTTTGGCAACCTCGTCTTAAAACATTTAAAGACTCTTTATAATACAGGCATAGACCAAAGACAACTCGTCTTTCAAGCATCTCTGACTAGTGCATGTGCCCAAATTAGCCCTTAACCTTCTCCTGGTGTGTTGGCAAAGGACTGATGCATTGGCAAAAAGTCCAATTCGTCAAATATGAAGACGGCAGCAATTCTTCTTCATTTGGCTGATTCCCTTGAAAGCATATCTAAGCCTTGCTTATGAAGGAAAGGTTATCTATATAACATGTATAAAAAAAGAATTATTTATCAAAAAGGAAGCCGTTGCTTAGTATACCCAGCCAGTCCATCCGCAGTTCATACCATAGGTACTAAAGCCAAAGTTGGATGGGGGAGGACTGAAATTTTTATAATAGGCATCAGCAAGAAGGAACCTTCTGAGGCAGAGCACTTGATTCCCAAGCAGGAGGTTCTGTGCTCAATCCATCCTCAGCTTCTAACATTAATAGAAGCGTTTTTGAAGTACAGAATCGTAGTTTCAGTCAGTAAATTAGTGTCTGGTAAATATTCCATTTTCTAACTAAGCAGAACAATATTAACAAGAGGACTCTCCTAAAAAAGCACATTCGTTGGCCATCACATTAGGTTCCTCCAGGACTATTCTCTTGAACAACAAATAATTCGCCATTCAAAACTTTATCCCCTTTCCATAAACTTTCTCATGGCATGATGTTTCCCAAGCAAAGTTTTTCTGATTAGAAAAACTGATCCAGGATCCTTTTTCTAATTTGAACATTTTCTTCACTCGGATCCAGCATGAGAGATTGCAGTTCTTAAGACAGGTCTTGACAATAAAGCTACTTGTTTCAAATGCTTTTATGATGGATATCATTTCACAAGGAAAACAACTCCATGGATGCTTTTTCTGGTTGGATCATATTTATAATTCTGAATAAGGAAATACTTGTAATGGGCATATTCATACCTGCCAAACACGTAAGGTACAAGCTTGACAGATGTGAGACCATAAAGATAATTGCCAAGAGAGAATGGTAGAAGTGGACTGAGACGAAGGAGTGTCACTATGCGGAACCCATTCTCCCCAATGGCTTTGTCAATGGCCATAAACTTCTTGTTACCTTCTGCTAACTTCAGAAGCCGATCGCGTGCAACATATCTGGCAATCAGAAATGCTATCGTTGCTGCTACCTACAGCTAAAGATAACTGACTTATTAGCAATTGCTTTATTCCTATGAAATACCACAAGCACCCATACCGTTCCAGATATCGAAACAATAATAGTTCCTGTTATGGTTCCGAATAGCAAGCCTGCTGACATCGTCAAAGGAATAGCAGGAATGGCAAGCACCTGCACATTAAATTGAATCCTCGTGGTTCATACCCAAAACTTGAAGGGATCAAAACTGAAGCTATGTAAGCATCATTCCACTTTATATTGACATAAAAGATATTCATAAAATTTATATTTTCTCTTACTGCCCCAAAACGGCTTCAGCCTACTTGTTCATCCTGATTATTGTCCTCTTGGGGTATACAGAATACATGTAAGGTATACCTTTTAGAAAATTGCAGGAAAGGCCTTACGATGGGCATAGACAATATATTATTGATCAAATTTTTTGTCAGTTCCGCTACTTTCTTACATGCTGACAAAGATGCATCTACATACAAGTTGGACCAAAATGTGTTACATATTACGACCAACAGCAACAATACAAAGATAAGTTTATGATGACATTAGCCTTTAGCTGAAGCTCAAAGGTTTACCTCTAACCCAGCATAAACAGCTACAAAAATCACGTATCCAGCAGGTCCATAACCTGTAAATATCAGAAAAAAATACAAATGAGGATGGGACTACATCAGCAAAAACATCATGTTAGTGGAACATTCCGGTGATTTTATGGCCAAGTTCATCAGCATGCCTTTTTTTATCTTAAATCTCTGATTATTTCGATGGATAACACCAGCTATAATATCATAACGAATCACCAATAACGGTTTAAGAGCGCAAAAATAACCTTCAAGAAAGTCAGAAAACTGAAGCAGAAGCCCATTTAGCTGTTCTCTATAGGTAAACCCAACTCCAGCAAGACCTCCTATTGTCCCCAGTAGTAGGAGCCCTGCTAGCATTGAGCCTTTCAATGCTGCATTGCTTGAAATTGATTCTGGAGCTTGCTCTTCAGTCATACTTGTAATCTGTTCCTCTCCATTATTTGTTCCATTCTTATTCACTGGCAATTCTCCGTTCTCATATTTTGTATCATGACTGTCATCAAAACCTCCCTTCTGCAACTCAGCCTTACTTCTATCCTTAAGTGAGGAAGATGCTCTAAACATAAATTTTATTCTGCTTCCACTACCATACGCCAGAACATTACGTCTTAGCTGCAACAAAAATGGGTTGAAAAGGCCTGGCAATTTTGTGGAATCAACGTAGCAAGGAGCGGCAGTAAAATGCACCATTACAAGTTCTGAAACCATGGCCTCTTCTGTTGCTCGGCTTCCTGCATAAACTATTGGAGGCTACATCTAAACATATCCGGAGATGATCGAGTTGTTTGTGGCATGTCAACTTCCGGAGCTCCGCCCATTATCCTTTCCATAGTTGTGGCTGTCTTTTATAGCCACGTATACCATTTATCTGGTTGTGTTTAACTCCTATATAAAGGGCAAACCCTTGCTCTTCTTGTTCAGTGGGAATATTCTTGGTGTATGCCAGAATATTTTGGATATTAAGGGTGGCCACATGTCATCGTATGATTTGAAAATGGAGGTGGTGGCCTCCATTTGGCATCGGAGGGCAGCAGATGTAACGTTCCTAACCGACATGAACTTAACCAACTGGGCCAAACCGTCTAGACGTTTAAGAGTAGTCGCTTCTACCCATTTATGTGTGTCTCGAGAACACCCCGCAGGCACATTCAAGGATCGAATACTCGAGCGATCTACCATGGGCCTATTACAATCTCTCCCACTAGAACTATGCTCGTCCTCGAGCATCCAAGACCATGACTTAACCCGTTACAATCTCTCCCACTAGAACTATGCTCGTCCTCGAGCACCCAAGACCATGACTTAACCAGTATACCACTGACTGGGTGATTACCAAGGTTACCAAATTAACACATGCATATAGGCACCCATGGAGACTCGAACTCGAGACTTGCTCTAATACCAATTGTGATATGGTCTATGGGGTATGGGATAAAGCCTAGAAAGGTTGGGACCCATTGGATAACGATTTTCTTGAAGGATCCGCCCTTTTGGGGAGTTGGTTAAGGCTACTAGAGGTAGTCCTTATCAATTTGGTATCAGAGCCAAGTTTCAATTCCTCGTGGCAACATTGATGTGTTCCACATGCTTGAGGGCAAGCATCTCGAGGAGGAGGAGGAATTGATATGGTCTATGGGGTATGGGATAAAGCCTGAAAAGGTTGGGGCCCATTGGATAACGATTTTCTTGAAGTATCCGCCCTTTTGAGGAGTTGGTTATGGCTACTGGAAGTAGTCCTTATCAAATTGTAACGTTCCTAACCGACATGCCCTTAACCAACTAGGCAAAACCGTCTAGACTGAGTAGTCGCTTCTACCCATTTATGCCGGTGTCTCGGGAATGCCCCACAGGCACATTCAAGGATCGAATACTTGCGCGGTCTACCATGGGCCCGTTACAGCGGAGGCCAGTTTGGAATGTTCCAATCAATTTTTGCAGTTTCCAGCTCGGGCATTGGGGGGCTCTCATCTCATTAGAAGAACCAGATGGAAATTTTAGGGCGCTTCTAGGACGGCAGCGGCAGCGGCAGCCGCCCGACCTTTGCAACTCCACCTAATTTTTAGCGATTGCGGTTGGAAGAGCAACAACCAGTGCTGCTATTGTGACGACCATACAGATATTGTACAATACGGTCGTCACACGGGCAGCATGCATGGCGACATCTTGCTTCATCGCAGCCGCTGGAGTGGCACAATCTTGGCCGTCGTCGTGGGTATATATAGCAGAGCCTCTTTCGAGG
>JAANSK020293556.1:0-10353 GCA_011763485.2 Isoetes engelmannii
TCAATTGTGGAGGGGATTAACAAGTTTCTCATAACTGTGTTTCAGATTATTATTGCTATTGAAACGAATATAAAAAATTGGAATTGAAGGCATAGTGCATGGAATTCTTAATATGAATCCAACAGTGGTGGATCCACATGATGTAATCCATAAAATAACCATAAACAGAGTAATATGCCCCCTAGGAACATGTGATTTATCCATAGAAAGCCAAGGGACATTAAAGAAGATGCATTAAAGCGTTGCATGCATGTCGTTCTACCTAAACAGGTTACATTGTTGCGATGGTGAGTTCTCTTTCTTGTGATTGCATTTTTAATATCTGTTGAAATATTTAGACACACAGTGGGCATCCTGATTTTTAACTTGTTAGGCTGTATGATAGTACTATCTAAAGCGCTTAACGCTTGGTGCATGCTAAGATATTGATTTATGGACAGTGTCTTTGACATTTTTGTTTAGCTTTCTGTATTACTGAATGTTCTTCTATGTTTTTTGTTAGATTGATTTACAGTGTTCTGAAGAAAAAATGTACAAAGGGTCCGTAGAGGTGAGTTGTTGCTATCCATATTGTTTGTTGCCATAAAGAAATATCCTGGGATACCCAGTAATTCAAGCTATATGATGCAAGAAGATATGTAGTGTTTGTTCCCTTGAGAGATTAGCCATTGCAGAAATATTATTTCTTGGAAGACTGATCAAATCCTTTAGCACCACTAGAAGACTTTTAGAGCCACATCTCGAATCAGTTAACCTAGCCTTAACGTACATTTCTACTAGTATACAACCAACGGTTGATGGTTTTGGCGATTCATGTGCCTTGCCAGTCGGTGATATCTCAACTGCTGATTGCAATGGGCTTTTGAGAATTTGAACAAGAATTAAGTTTACAAGAATATCCAGCCACATATGGTGGATGCAAAAGATAATGCTTTTAGTTTTCCCAATCAGACTGATGGAATATCAATAAATAAAAAACCAAGATAATGTTACCTATATATGGTAAACATCTTAATCCTAGTGCCACTTGTTCTTACGGCTAAATATTACCCATAGACATTTAACATTTAACCTTTACATTAACATTACTTAGTTTACTCATTATGTCCTTCATTCCCCCCCTTTTAATGAGTAAATGTCGAAGAAATATTCACAAAGCTACTGCAGGGAAATATTTTTCAAGCTGTAGACTCTAAGTTGGCTTCTAAATGCTTTAAACTTCTTTCTTGGAAGTGGCTTGGTCATAATATCTACTGGCTGATCATGTTTATTGCAGTAAATAAGCTCAATAGTCCTACACGTACCTTTTCTCTGATGAAATGGTACTGCACTTCAATGTGCTTGCTGCGCGCATGGAAAACAGGACTGCTTGCTAGTTGAATACTGCTCAAATTGTCACAATAAATGACAGTCTTGTTCTCCCACAAAATTTTCAAAGTATCGAATACTTTGTGGAGCCAAATGGCTTCATTAGCTGCATCTGCACAGGCCCTATCTATATTCAGCCCGGTAGAACTTTTAGAAACTGTGGGCTGCTTTTTCTGCTCCAACTAATAACTGCAGTGCCAAAAACAATTTTATACCTGCTTGTGGAATGACGGTCGTCCATGCAGCCCGCATAATCTGTATGCATGCATCTGGAGTGAACTAAGAGTCCATTAATGGTGCTGTCATTTACAGTAAAGGACCTATTAAAACAACTATGATTAACATTATAAATTACAATGTTATAAGTTGCTTCAAGAAGAAAGCTATATTTATCCGTGTTCGTTTCTTTATAGGTGGATGCGCATCTTATCCCATTGTTCGCTGGAAGGGGGTATAATACTTTTATTTTACCTTTGGTGGTAGGGGCAATCCTTGAAACCAAGGGGGACTCTAAAAAAATGAATTGCTTCTTAAGCTTTACTACCATTAGAACAGCCAAGAAATTCATTGTACATTACAAATATCTAGTGGCAAGTTATTCTTACCTTTGTTAGCAGATTAGGCCCTTACAATGTGAAGGAAAAGTTCATACCCCTCTCAGCCTTAGGAGTACAGCGAAATTGAAGATTCAGAAGTCATGTCATTTCCTTAGTAGAAGCTTGGTTTATGACATGTGTTTTGTCGTAACTGTTTGGGTTCAAGATATATACTAAACACAAGTGGCACTTCCATCTTTGAGCTGCAGACCCTTGAAAACCTCAATGTATAGCTTCCTTGCTGTCCACAATTTTTAGCGCAGCAACCTTAAGCAACATCCACATTGTGGTATAGCCATGTTAATCATAATAGTTCAAACTGTAGTATTTGGTCAAATATGATATATATTAATAAAATAAAAAATAGATAGAGAGGAATTCATTGGTTTGGACTTCCTTCAGAGGGAAGACAAAACTGAAGATTGAGAACGAGTTTAAAGTGACACTCGACATACCTTCTAACAAGAATGCCCGAAAAGGCAGAGTGATAAGTAAGCTTCTTATAACCCTGTAGATATTTTTGAAAATAGACATCAAATGATTTCAGGGCCCTCTTTTGTATGTAATTGACCCTGTAGGTCTCTAGTAGACGTTGAAGGAATTTTTTTCTTTCTATGAAGTAGGCCGTGCCCTGTTTAGGTTACATGATGTTTGCAAGCTGAATTCCTCTGTCCGACTGTGAGGGATGTCAGAGCTAGATGTGGAGTTTAAGTATTCCATTTTCTCTTTGAAACTCAAGTTGTTCCATTCTCTATTCTCACTTGTTCCATATCATCTTTCTGTAAATTGCATTAACTGTGTGAAGATTACTTTTTGAGAACAAAATTTCTATTTTTTTTGGATGTGCTCAATATGTATTACGTGTCCTTTACCAGCAATTCAAGCTCCCTCAGAAGAAGCTGTGCGAAATGCAATAATGAAGATTGAGCAGGCATTAGAAGAGGTGATTACTATTTTATTAAGTAGGCATCATTTTGGCTTGAGCTGATGATCGATTGGTGACCTTTTCTACATCCAGGAACTCATTGGGGCAAAGTTTCCCTACTCGCACTTTATTTCTTTACCATTAGCTGTGCATCCAAAACTAGTAGATGAGATTATGGGGTTTCAAGAAGCTGTTCTTGCCTCTCATTCCATATCTTCAAATGGGAGCTGTGATGAACGTTCGACTAACGATGAAAATCATGCAAATGACAATGGCTCTCAACTAGGTGAAGTTGGGGAGCTAGCTTCTTTGCTGACAGTAATAACAAGAGTCATTAGACCAACTATATGCATGTGTGTCTTGTTTGTACTTGATCATTAGAAGGAACAACAAGAGATATCTAAACTATTGTTGCAAATAGAATATGTTGCAATTATGTTGCGATTGTTGTTCTCTCTACGGTTTTGCTTCTGGATTTTGAAATTTTGCTGCATCTTCTCGTGATTATGCCAGAAAGGCAACCCAAAGTGGAAGCAGCACTAAAAGAAGTACAATCTTCATCAGTACAACCCAAAGTTGAAGTAGCACTAAAGGAAGTACAATCTTCATCAGTACAACCCAAAGTTGAAGTAGCAGTAAAGGAAGTACAATCTTCATCTATACAAGGTATACCCTAAATAGCGGAGTTGTAAAATTTTCTACACTATTAGGATTTATGAATTTTGCTGCATCTTCCTGATTATGCCAGAAAGACAAGAAGTAGCATTAAGGGAAGTACAATCTTCATCAACACAAGGTATACCCTAAATACTGAAGTTGTAAAATTCTCTAAACTATTAAGGTTTCTGAACTTTATGCATTTTCTCCTGATTATGCCAGAAAGGCAACCCAAAGTTGAAGTAACACTAAAGGAAGTACCATCTTCATCAATAGAAGGCATACTTTAAATATCAAAGTTGTAAAGTTTTCTACACTGTTAGGGTTTATTAATTTTAGTTTTGGATCTGCAGATGGTCAATGTAATGTAAAGGTGATTATACAAGAAGCGTGTCCTGCAGTTGGTGAGTTCATTGAAAACGTAGTACTGATTGAAAGTTGTGCTAGCTTTCTTAGTGTCATTTCCTGCTGACTATCTAGCACTCCAGATTAAAGAGTAAATACCCTTGTCTTCTGCTAGCATTAGGCTCTGTTAGGAACAGGAATTCTAGCAGCACTAGTGAAATGATACACTTCGTTTCATACAGATGAAATAACAATGCTTTTATTATTTTCAAAAGTATTGTGCTCTGCCAGTTAGTCTGTTTGTAAATGAGCTATACAGTATGTATTACTATCCAAGCTGCATTTCATTTACTCATATAAGAGTCTGAATCTTGATGTGAGTCAACATGCTCAAGAAGTGGCTGGTAGACCTGCTGCAGCAGACATGGTGCTTTGCTCAAATAAATGCTGGATTATTTGTATATGAAATTCCTCTCTTAGAGATGGCTTTTCATCATAGTATGATGCATTTTCTACAAAGTCTACACTTTGTGAGCCGTATACTTGTTGGAGTTAGTAAACTAAAGCGTTACTGGTTAGCTAGGTAGTTAGATGGGTGACAAGTGTCACTATACATGTATCACAAGTATGGTCACGTACGTCCAAAGAGTTCGCTATTTTGTTAGAATAGAGATGTTGGGCTCATGTATAAGTAGCTTCTTGATTAATGCAAATTTATCTCAGTTTTGTGCATCTTGCTCTCTGCGCTAGCTTCTTGGTTGTGCTTTCACGTTTCTTATCATGGTATCAGAGCCTTTCTAGGCAGAGTGCGAGTGCACTGGTGATTGCTGAGATCCTGATTTCGGCAGGATTGCCTTGGTCGGCTCTGTTTTTTGTGTGGTGCGAGCAGGAGTGCTGCAACACGAGGCAGGAAGCTGCAAGTTTGAAGACAGGATTGTCTTTGTTGGGGTCGTCACTGATTGTGTCAGGATTGCCTGGTCAGTGTTGGTCAAAATATTTGAGGCCGTTGGATCAGTGTTGAAGCTCCTTCTTGATAAAAGAGCTGTTCTGGAGCAAGAACGAGCTTTAGTTGGGGACTGCATGTTTTTTTTGGGATGTTCAATCCTTGTATGAAAGTCAAAATTGCTTAAGGCAAGGTCTAAGCCGTTCCTGGAGAGGGGGATTGTTCTTTCTGTTGAAGACAATTCTTGAGTAAGACCTGAAATTGAAGGATTGCAGTGTTTACAGATCTAAGCCCATTCCTAAATTGGAGGGTTGTTGGAGAAACAATCTTGGGGTAAGATCCGTGGAAATGTTTCTCCAACAGGAAGATGTTCAAGGTTCCAAGCTGCTGGATGTGCATGGAAATGGAGACATGCCATTAATTTGCAGATTGAGACAGCAGCAACACTATCTTGGAAGCAAGTGGATGAGATGGTTTTGGGGAGTTGACGTTCAATCATTTTATCCAGATCTTACCACACCTAAGGTTAAAATGAAGCAAGATAGGCAGTTGGAATCAGCTTAAAGGGGAGAATGGTGCTGTGATTTGAACGGATAAGCTGATTAACACTTTCGTTTAAAGGGGAGTGTGGAGTTAGTAAACTAAAGCGTTTTATCCAGATCTTACCACACCTAAGGTTAAAATGAAGCAAGATAGGCAGTTGGAATCAGCTTAAAGGGGAGAATGGTGCTGTGATTTGAACGGATAAGCTGATTAACACTTTCGTTTAAAGGGTAGTTAGATGGGTGGCAAGTGTCACTATACATGTATCACAAGTATGGTCACGTAAGTCCAAAGAGTTTGTTAGTTTGTTAGAATAGAGGAGTTGGCCTCATGTATAAGTAGCTTCTTGATTAACACAAATTTATCTCAGTTTTGTGCATCTTGCTCTCTGCGCTAGCTTCTTGGTTGTGCTTTCACGTTTCTTATCAATACTTTCTTGGTTTTGGGATCATACAATTTACATCCTTCTTGACTTATAGGGTACCCTATAGAGATGCATTTGATTGCCCTCACATGAAATGTACCATACTTCTTGAGTTTTTCTTGTGGTATGGCTGAATATGCCAAGCAGCCAAAAATCCAAGATTATCAACTTTTGGTTTCCTTTCATAAGCTAACTCATATGAAGTGCCAACTGGATTTTCTAGGGTAGGTGCATTCCTTATGCGAAAGCTTGTAGGCGGATGTCTCGGTGGTTATTTCACTATGCTTTATGTTAAAGGAGCACTGTCATTATTGAATGTTCCTTTTTTGTTTTGATGCAGATTATGGTGTAGAAAAATCCATTTTCATAAAACCTGAAACAGTTCATCTTACCGTATTGATGCTGAAGCTTTGGAGTGAAGAGAGAATAAATTTGGCAGTTGAAGTGCTCAAGGTGTTCTTTCCATGTGCATTATTTCATGTCTTCCAGGTCATTTTTTGTGACTGTTACCTCGTTCTTGCATCTACAGAGTATCTTACCTGATGTACATTCAGCTCTGGAGGAAAAACCCGTTTCAGTTAGTCTGCGAGGCCTGGTACTGCTATCCGTTTATGATTATCTAATTTAGAGGCTATGAAGTAGCAAGGCATCTTTACGTTGAGAAATCTAAGCTGTGTATAGTTAAGTTTTTTCATTTTTTGTGTAACTGTGGCATCCCCCTTGCTTATAAATACTTGTTGCCTATTTTCTATGACGTGTCTGCAGACCATTATTAAGCTCAGCTTGATTAGATTAAGGGTCATCTCACTCAGTCTCATGAGGTGGAAACTCTGCAGGCCATTATTAAGCTCAGCTGGATTAGGTTAGGGGGAAAATTGCTCACCTACATCACTCAGTATTATCTGATGCAAATTCACATGAAAAGAAAGTCAGAATTTCTGGTGTTACAGACGCTTAAAACACAAAAAGAGGAAGTTAGAAGAAATCCTTGGAAAAATAATAAGGCTTCAAGATGTAAACGGGACATTAATGGACCATTAGGGGGACATATAGGATGAAGATTCTAGAATTTCTTAATGTCTTTTTGGTAGCTAATTGCTAGTACTTTCAAGCTGGGGAGGACATAAATAAAAGGTGTTTTTGTTTATGTTAACAGGAATGCATGAGGGGTCACGTTACCAAAGCTCATGTGCTGTATGCTATGGTTCATGAAACAGATAAGGGAGAACGTCTACTCCGAGCTTGTCGTATCCACCGTTTATGTTCTTATCTCAAATTATCTCTTCGATTTTATTTGATATGTTTATCCTTTACCAAATCCAGAGGTGATTATTGATGCTTATGTTGAAGCTGGGCTTGTATCAGCCAATGATATTGATCAAGATCTGAATGTGAGTGATCTATTGTTAGTCCATCCTCCATGTTGACTACTTCTAATGTGGCTAACTTATTAAAATTTAATTTTGCAGTTACATCTGACAATTATGAATACAAGTCATCTCAAAAGGTTAGCTTGAATTCTTATGTATTTTAGGTGCTTACATGATGTTTTTGATTTTCATGTATTCTTGTTTACAGTAAACGACGGAACCATAGGAGGCCGTTCGATGCGACCAAAATTATTGCTGATCATGGGTCTAGAGAGTGGGGGGACTATGAAATATTGGAGGCACACTTATCTCAAAGATTCTCATTTGATGAGAATGGATACTATCATTGTTGTTGTTCAATTCCATTTCCAGAACATAGCTAGTTTATTAATGATGGCATACTTATTTGAGAGCTCCATAAAATGTATATACTTGAGCATTTCGTATTGAAGGATGCCACGTGAGTGCGTTTGGCTGCTTAAGTGTTTCAAGCCTGTCAGGTGATTACAATTGGTTCGAGCATTATTAGCTCTTTATAAGAAGGAAAAAGTACTGAAAGTGCCGTTTTTGTTAAAATTATCAAATTGCCTCCAAAATAATGGGCATTCTGCTATATTATGGTAATATAGTTTTTGTACCTCACCAATTTTTTAAGTTGTCTTCACGAACATTGTAAATTAAGGAACATTGTATATTAGGATATTGTTTTTTTAACAAGATCAAATTCATTTAAGATTTATATGTTATGCTCTTTGAGATGGTTTTTGTAACACTAAGGCCGAGTTCCAGTAAAGGAGTAAAGGAGTTATTGACGTGTCAGTTAAGTAAGAGCTAATCTTGTGATGCCATAAGATTCGACATTGTCGTCTTTCAATTCCATTTAGATTATGTTAACTGCTATGGACTAGAGTACTAGGAGCTAATGTCTAGGTATCTAGTTAATGGAATTCATTCATATCTTTTGTCACAAAATAAGAGGCTTTGTTGTTGAATGTGTTATCTCCAGTGGAATCGTATCCTTATTTAAAACACAATACCAACTCTATTCTAGAGGATTTAAAAGATCCTACTCATCTACAGGGTGCCTTTCAACCATTTTAGAGTATTTGAATTCACAAAACTTAAAGTTATTGTTCTTAGAGCCAAGTATTTTTTTGAGAAATGTAGGGATGTTTTATAAATTCTTGTTATATAGATAAAATTGACATTAGTGTACGAGTCCTTGTAGTCTTACTGCTTTAAGAAAAGGGCAATAGAAAGAGGGGCATTGCATGACAAAAGCAACAAATTTATGGTTTTATTAGTAATCTTGGATAGAATGAAAATATTTTTTGCCTTTAAGAAAATCAGATTTTTGAAAATTTTGTTATCGAGTGCTCTTTCTTGAAGTCTTCAAATTGATGCAAAAGAGGAGCATTTGAAAATCGGAGGTTCAAATATTGTAAGAAAGTTTTGCGTGCTGTTGAATCCGGCTGCAAATTTTGTTGAATTGAATTTTGATTTGCTTGGTTTCATGAAGCGATTTGTGCATTTGTTATTTTCTTGGATATTTGCAGTTGTGTTCGCTTAGATTGTTTCGAGGGTTTATAGCCTCTTGAGGACGATTTTGTTTTGGATGTTTTACAAATATCTCGGATCTACTTTTGAGGGATTTCTTCTAAATTTGTGTTGCTGCATACTGTTGACATATTTTGCTAGGTATTGGAAAACTTGGCTTTTTTCTAATAGCTGAAACTCCTTTTGATTTGTTATACTTGCATTATCTCTAGGTTAGGGAAATGGTAAGCCTTTGAGAAATGCATAGGTTATGGATGTTTGACTGAGGGCATGCGAATGCTAAAATGTCAAAGTGTTTCTGATTATGTAAGCGAGAGTGCCTCTAAAGTGCCCACTTAAGGAAATAAATTATATTTTGATGGGCTAAACTCTTTTAAATTTTCCCTTTGTAGTGAGACCACATACCGGAGTTCTTAATAAGCTTGAAGCTTGCTATGAGTTAATACCAATAGACTACATGCGCCATTCAATGGAACACTAAATGCCCACATGGGACCTTTAATGGTCCACTTGTCCACTTGTTGACGTAACAACAATTTCAACAACAATTGTAACAACGAATTTTCTTTCTTTTTGTACAAAAGTGATAGCCTGTATGTATGCGAAACATTTTCACTTTATATCACATTTTCAATTTAATTCACAGTAACATGAAATATTTGTTCATTACAAGAATTCAGATGACAATAATCAAGATGTCGTCATCCCCATTAAAGGCTGCTGATGCCTTCATTCCTATTGAAGGCTGCTGATAAGTTGGGGCTAAATAAGGTTGAGACCAAGGATATACGAAGATACAATTCTTTCCGTTGGGCATGTCTCAAGGATGTGATATATAGTATGACGTGGTGGTTGAATAGGGGAATTAGGCAGCATGATCATTGTCCGTTGGTATGTGGTGCCTCTGAGACAATAGACCATCCATACATAGGGGACTTTTGGGGTTGGGTTAGTCCTATCATTGGGCTAGAAGTTCGTCAGTTGTCATGGCCAGCTATTCTACCAAGTACGAATAGAGACATTATCCAAGTCTCACTTACCAATATATCGCTTTGGTGCATATGGAAACACCAATGTGGAGTTGCTCTTGGTGGTTTAACGGTATCAATATCTAAAATAAGGAACTCCTTTAACCAAGAGGTGGCCCTTATGGCTTTAGCTCACCATCGTGAGAGAACAGAGAGTTGGACAAGATCGGGAGTCTCAGTGGGTTTTATGCATTCTTTTAAGTGTCATTGGATTTCTGAGGAGGGATAGGTGGTCATTAGTCAGACACATACTGAGGGAGGGATGGCTCCCATGTTCTAGTATATGGGTAATTAGTAATGAACAACTAATTCTTTACTTTTGTTTATTTTTCTTGATTTTCTTTTTTCTTTCGATGGTGGACATAAATAGGAAGAATTGTTACAAGAAAAGAGGAAGGAAGGAAGAATATTTTAATGTCGCACCACAAAGGCAGCGTCCTAAGGACATGCGACCATAAGAACAAAAACAAGAAGGGATCGAAGTCCCTAACCAGAACATGGACCGAAGTTCGTACAAACCAACATAAATATAATCACCATCACCAAACGCTCCTTGAACCGTAACCTCTTCACAGCTAGGTGCCCAGACGCTCAGGG
>JAANSK020293567.1:0-10353 GCA_011763485.2 Isoetes engelmannii
TAGTGAGCTACTGAGAAGGGGAATTTCCCGTATCTATACGATGGGAGCATCGTATAGTACCGGGGAGCGTCACAGCCATCCACAGCCAGGTGGGCTCTTATACATAGACCGCATCATTGGGAATTAATGAGGCTAATCTAGGTACATTAGCTATGAAGGCTCTAAGTCTCTACCTCCCTTCCCAATACACAAGAGGTGCGCACAAAGCAATCCATAACATCAGATGAACTGAAACTGCAATAGATCTAATCTGCCTACTCTACAACTAGATTAGGTTCATTCATTAGAGGCTGAGATCTGGGGATCTATAGGGCCTCTACAGCTAAGAAAAGGTAGAAAATCGGCTTAACGCCGGTCGGGAATACTGGATCTTTGCTTGGCACCCACTCCTCTGAAGGCGTCCATCATGCCGAAGTGCTTGAGGGATGTCGAGATTGGAACGGCACCTGTTGAATGCAAGCTTCACGACTCGAATGAGGTCGAAAAGGACCCGAAACTGCTGCTTCTTTGACTGGAACCCGATAACAAAACTTTTAGGGTTCCAGTCCCTTTTAGCCACACAATTTTAGGGCTAGGGTTTCTAGCCCAATGGCTAACTGCTATGTGGCTAAAGGTTCTATATTGGCATATGCCATAGGTATGTGCAATATAGTGGTTCAAATGGTTGTACCCCATGGTACAACCCTGACTAGGTCAGGTACGTGACGATGCACACGACATGTACCAGTGACGTGGTGGTACAATATACGTATTCATATCGTATAGATCCTAGAACGTCATTCTCCCCACCTTGAATTGATGTTGTCCGCAGCATCACGAGTCTCCCTACCTTGGAAACCTGCATGATCCTTGTCGACTAACTTTACATGCATACAATTATTACAATTACCTTAAGGTAATATTTCAAATATTAATTAGTAATCAATAATAATCAATTCTAAGGCAATTAATAGCCTTAGTATAGTGCTTACATAATTAGGTTCAATCACAATTATCAACAAAATTACAAGTTCTAGGAACCCTCTCCCTTGTAATACACAGTGCAACTGATGTGTTACAAGTTCTCGTGGCGTGACTTCATGCCGATTAAGCTTTCTATTGGCCTGCAAGTCCAACACAACGTTAATACTTATTTTATAGTCAAATAATGATTGTAGGAAACCACCCTTTTAATTATAATTACATTAACTGACATGGATGCAAGACTAATTTCCCGGCGCAGAAAGAGGATGCTTCTTCCATCGTGGCCGTGGAGACAGCGCCCTAACATGCCTATGATGATGGCTAATGGTTACACCTTTCGTCGCCCTTGGTATATGGGATGGCTTCTTCCCCATAGTGGCCATAGACTAGAGGTGCTTTTCTATCATGCATGATCCTATGATGACCTCTTTCCCTTACAATGGTCTACTTCAATGCTATCGGAATTGACTTTAATCTACCTTCCACTCATCTATGGTGTCGGTGTCGTCTAACTTGGTGATGAGTCGACCTTCGCATTTCTCCATAAATTGTGGCACCTGCTTCTCAAGATCTGATTGTAGTACCCACATCGCATTTTCCACCAGTAAGTACGTCCACTTGATCAAATATTGGAGAAATTGAGATCTTCTTGTTTTCTTAAATGCTCTATCAAGAAGAACTTCCGGAACAATCTCAAGTTGTTCATCCTCCAACAAGGTTGGGATTTCCAATATCTCCTCTGGATTTAGTGTATGCTTCTTCAGAAGACTTACGTGGAAAACGTTATGGATTTTCAAACGAGCTGGTAAGTCCAATTTGTAGGCTTGGTCTCCTACCTTTTGACTATTCTGAATGGACCAGCTCATCTTGGAGCAAGCTTCTCGCAGATGCTGATGCAGAGTTTGGCTTATTTGACCTTCATCTTCAACCAAACCATGTCTTCTATTTTGAACTCCCTTATAGTTTTGTGCTTGTCGGCTATACTTTTCTGTCGGATTTCCACCTTAGGCAGAAGATTTTTAAGTAAGAATAATTGTAGAAACTTGCATTGCTTGACAATAAAACCTCAAGGAGTGAAATGTCTGGGCAACCCAAAAAAAAATAAAAAATAAAAAATGGAACATAACATGGCTGTACGAAAAGCTTAATTCCGAGGATGCTTGTAGAATATCCCAAAACATTCACCCCACAACCCAAAATGTTGCCTATTTATTTTCCAGGAAATCGTTATTCTGGTTTACCATTGGTCCATTTCCGTGGAGTGGATTTGCTACCCAATCCATTTTGACAAGGAGATGGGGAGGGGATGCGTCCTCTGTGCCTCTCCAAGGAATTCGTTGGCAGTAGTATCATTTCCTCCACAATCTCAAAATCCACCATATTCATCTATTCCCTTCAGTCTCCATGATTTTTTCTTCCGATCAGACAATTTTTCTGCAACCCCATTACCATCCCAGAACGCGGGTTTTTCTAACTTTACCATATGTCATTCAAATCCGGCTGCTTCCACATCCAATTCGCCCATTCGCAATTCTAAATCCACCACATTGCATAGAAAGAGATGGAGTAGCAGTACTCGTTTTTCAAATAATAATAGAGAAGCTGCTGAATTGATTTCTTTTGATGAAGTTGATGATTTCGACAGATTTAGGAGCCGGGATTCAGCAGTTCAAGAGACCTCAACATCTGCTGAAACCGACTCGGAGATTCCTTGGAGGCAAATAAGACGATTGAAAATAAACTTGGATCTCTTATTGTACAAAGCACGGTGTCTTGCACGAAAGGATAAGGATGAGGAGGCCGAGACCATTCTTAGACAGGTAAATCGTTGCATTTTGCTGTAAAGTCACCTCTTCCATTGTTCTAAGATATTGTTATAAATAGAACTAAGAAGAATGCACACTTCCAATATCATCATAGGTTTCCAGATGTTCCCAACAGTCAGCTCAAATGTCTATATAAGGAGATCATGGATCCATGTATTTACCATGGATATAAGGAGACCATGTATATAAGGAAATCCATGTATATAAGGAGACCATGGATCCATGTATTTACCCTATCCTATAATTGTTAAGTATTGCCATTAAGGATCCCAGTTCATTCTATTATTTCTATCCAGCAAACAACTGCCTAGTTTTCATTTGGTGATATGTCATTCATTACCTGCGAACTCTAAATCAAAACATGTGGAACATGTAAAACCATCGTTTTTAATGCTCAGATGTTTGGATGTAGTGCATTGCAGACTGGCCAGAGGATGGTCGTGCCTATATGGCTCTTGCAAAAATCCTCATCAAGCAGGAAAACTTCCAAGGTGCACAGAAACTCTTTGAAGATGGATGTCAATCTACCAGTGGTGAAAATACGTATCTTTGGCAGGTAATTACATTTTTGGGTTCCCCCTTTCTTGAATTTGGCAATTGGCTCCTGCATAAGCTGTATCATTTTCTGAGGGCTATATCATTTTTTTAGGCCTGGGCTGTTCTTGAGGAGCGACTTGGAGATATATCAAAGGCAAGATCACTGTTTGATGCTTCTATAGTTGCAGATAAAACTCATGCAGCGGCATGGCATGGCTGGGCTATCTTAGAAATGCGAAATGATAATACTAGAAAAGCAAAGACTTTACTTAACAAAGGGCTTAAGCTCTGTCAGCCCAATGAGTACATATACCAGACTCTAGCACTACTTGAAGCCAAGGCAGAAAAATTTGATCAGGCAAGAGCACTCTTTGCAAAGGCTGTGCAAGTAAACCCCAAAAGTGCTGCTAGCTGGGTGGTAAGTCATGTCTTACATTTGAGTTGTTCTTCTTTCCTGCAACCATCCGTATGGGATTCTTGTTATCTTTTTTTATGTTACATCTACATATTGTTTCTGATACTTGTCCAAAGGCCACATATGCATAAGATTGTCAACTCTACTACTGATCTACAAGATGGTAAGAAGTTCCAAGTGATTAAAGAAAAAACTGAACAGCCTCCAACCCTTAGCTTTCAGCTTTTGTTAAATACTATTTGACATTGCTCGCATCTATCTAGGCACAAAACCAATTTAAACCACCCTAAAAGGAACATTCTAAATGAGGCATCAACGTAAGTAGATGTGAAGCAAACTTTTCTAGGATAGTGTACATCCTTGTTCAAATGTCTGAATGTTCTCCTCCTTCCACAGAGGAGTATAGAGAAGATCATGTATAAATTTCTATATATGCATAGTCTGTATGATAAGTACTCAGATGATCACACTTCTTATATCAAAAGCATGACTATCTTATATCAAAAGCATAACTTCAGTTAGAACTTTTAACATCCTACCATATTAGGCTATCCTGTTATGAAACTGAAATGGCTCGTCCTATATCAGGCATGGGCTCGTATGGAGTCTGGAAGAAGCACCGCAGATGCTGTCAGATATCTCTTCCAGGTTTCATCTGAAGCCACTTTTTTTTCACATTCAGTTTTTTTGTAGATCTCCCTATCAATAGGTGGTTAGCTAGTATAACCATGTCAAGTTAAATTACATCTTAACTTGAATCTGTAGTAGTGCCTTGTCTAACTTGGCTATTCCTAAGCTGGATAGCACAGAGGCAAAAAAATGTTCCATATTGTGACTTATGCAGACAATTCTGAATATGCATTTCCTTATTTATAGAGAGGGCTACAAGCAAGCCCAAAAAACAGGTATGTCTGGCTCGCCTGGGCATTATTTGAGGCCCAAGAGGGGGACAAAGCAAAGGCAACCAAGCTGTTTGAGAAAGGAATTGAGTTGAATCCAAAGGATGTTGTTTTATTACAAGCCTTCGCACTTTTTGAGCATGGACTTTCTCGTCCAGATGACGCTCGCGAAGTCTTCAAGCATGCTGTAAACGTTGACCCAAGACATCAGCCTTTATGGCTGGTAAGGCCTGCCTCACCTGGCATATGAGTTTATGAACTATTCATTAAATAAAATACACAAGGGAGCCACCATGCTGCTGTATCTCTTAAATAGTCTCCATTTTGTAGGCATGGGGATGGATGGAGTGGAAGGAGGGTCAGCTTGATCTGGCGCGTGAGCTCTATCAAAGATGCATATCTGTGAATGGGAGAAGTGCAGATGCAGTTCGTACTTATCAGGTGAATGCTTATTCTATTTCTAGTTTCTGCCTTCTGGACCAAGGAGGATTTATACGTTCATATTCTCATGGCACCATTAAATTTAGTTGTATACAGAAGTTCCAAATTGGTAACCTGTACCTTGATTTCCCCATGTTGCTGTTCGAGCTAGTAAAATACAAAAATTGGATCATACAGAATTTTGGCCCCTGCCTCTCATACTTTTGTAATTAGTTGAGCATGCTGCATGTCTACCTCTTGCACCGTAATTACATATGTCTGCACATAAAGTATACTGGACAAAGTTGTTCATTGTGCAGGCATGGGGTGTTTTGGAGGCAAGAGAAGGAAATTATGGTGTTGCAAGAACCTTATTCAAATGCGCCCTGAAGCTAGATTCCCAAAATGTTCCATCATGGATGTCATGGGCTCTAATGGAAGAAGAAAGAGGTAATGCCATTCGTGCCGAGGAGCTTCGCAGACAATGCCTTCAGCAGGTAAATGAATTGAATAGTCCCAAAATGAGAAGAGTTTTTACAATTTCATATTCTTAATCTGTGTGAGCAGAAAACTGAAGTGGTGGATGATGCGTTGTGGGATGTTAACTTAACGGAGATTATCATGCCTACTTTAGATAGTATAAGGAGTTTCCTAAGGTTGGATCGAGGATTTCCTTGGTCTAAATCTATGGAAGACATAGTATCCAACAAAGTTCTTGAAGAAGACAGTGATGAAGATGATGCTTGGAAAAATGACCAAGATTTCAACATCGATGCGTTTTTACGGGAGAAATTTCCATGGAAATATAAGGATGAAAATCAAGCAGACGAGAAACCTCTTTTGGAGAAGATTAGAGAAGAAGCACGTACCAAGGCGAGCTAGGGATTTGGAATGCCTGCTTCGATACCAAATATGCAAATCCCTGTATATTATCTTATTAACACATTGAAGTTTTCAAACCTTTAACCTAGCCCTTCCATTGACGAGTTCTGTTTTTTCCAATTCATACTAGGATATCATCAGTAATAATAAAAACTAGCAGAAAAGCAGACTTGAGCGAAAAGATAGGAAACATTGGAAGGAAGGTAGGAGAGCATAGAGGATCATGAAAGGGCCTTGTAGCCCATCCTTGGGGGAAAATATACCAGTTCCGTTGATATTAGTTGCAATTGATACTAATTGATACGGACGTGTTTCTTGCAAGGTCCACTTTTTAGCATGGCCATATAGATATTTGTAAATTATATCTTCTCAGGTTTACTTAAATGCTAGTCTTGTTTGAATAATAAATCAAGCTATTATGAAAATGAATTGGCCACCACCACCATTGTTTTGTTGTTATTGTGTTTTCTATGACAAAAACATTTTTGTGGGGCACCTGCTCCAATTTAGATCCCAATGTTTCTGGAAGCCAACCGCGTTGTTATATAATGCATATAAGAGATACAAGTCTATAAGATGAGGAGGTATCTTGAACCATAACCAAGTTGTTTCTTGTGCTTCTTTCTTGACATCGAAAAGTATATACATGGCATTTTGTTTTTGTATCCTTAGTAGAGGGACGAGTGTGGATTCAGTACACGACATTGGGATCCATCATGTGCATGTAAGTCAACTGAAGTGTGCCACATGGTACATAATTTAATTTAATTTAATTTAACTTAATTTATTAGTCAAGCCATTTAGCCCCCCAGGCCTCTATGGCAAAACAATCCAAATGAGTACTTCGGCACTTAATCTAGTGCGCCATCAATATCGAAATTACTCATAAGAGTGAATAGTTCATTTTTTTATTTTTTTTTATTGAAGGACGCCATTCTATTCATCATCACATCATGAGTACATCACATCATGGCCTACTAGGGTGCCATGTCCTTCCAGTACACAATCCCAAGCAGGCCTATTACAACCCCAGGCTAGAAGGGCCACTCAGCCAGCAGTGCATCTATCTTAGTCCATCAGGGCAAGGAAGAGGGGTTTTGCACCAGATCTGGAAGGCAGGGTGCACATATCTAGTGATGGCTTCTGTCAAGCTCTGGCACCTGAGAGGGCTAGGAGGCTGGAGACCGAGAAATTGAGGAATGAGCAGATTGCATACAAGAGAGCCAAGACTGCTAGAAGGAAAGAGGAAAGGGCAGAGGCTGCCATAAGAGCCCAAAAAATAGGGAGGATAGGGAGAGCAAGAAAAAGGCATATGCTGCCTTTGAGGCAAGTACAACCGGGCTTAGGGATTTCATGTACCCTAGAGGTGTGTCCAGGGTTGAATCGATCCTCAGCTATCAAAGAGGACTCAGTGAGGAAGTTAGGAGCAAGAGGTTGGAGGTCAGAAATAGGATGAGAATGAGGCAAGGGCTGGGTCCAATTGGTATCCCAATTGCTCAAACTAATAGGGTGGACCATGAACCTCTGCATGATTGTGCATTGACAACCCCAAACGTGAGTGATAACGTGGTTGCACATGGTAGTGATGAAGATGCTGAAGTCATGTGTAGGTTGGAGGATACTCACATCTGCTCGGGTGATGGTGGTTGCATTAAGGATGTTAGCATAGAAGGCTTCCTCCCTCTGGTCAAACCTATAACAAACCCCATCAGCATAGTCAGATCACCCATGAAGACATGGGACCTTGCCAACATGGAGATGGAGACACAGACTCATGTTGATATTGCCCATGGACAGTCCATAAGGTTGGATACACAAGTGGGTGAATTATACGACAACAAACTCTGGACCCACACATGATCATGATCAAGCCATAAACAAGGCCATTGAGAAATGGTTGAGATAGGGGTAGACAAGGGTATAAATTCTAGGGCCAAGGGAATGGATGTGGATTTTGTAAAGACCTGGAGGGCAGAGATGGCTCGTTGCACGCAGCCAACACCTAGATTTGAGGAGGGGATGACATTTACGTCTGAGGTATGTCTAGTATTAAGTCCTTTGTTGAGCGTTGTGGGTCGGTATGGATTAATGACCTTGGCATTGTTTGTAGGCATCCGAAGATAATGATGAAACCATAGACAACCGACCACAAACTTGACTGCATAACCTACATGTAAATTAGACTATTGATTAGTGGCAAACTGATTAATGCCCTTCACTACCTAGAACAATTGAGAGTAATAGGGTGGTTGCTAACCCTGATACAGCTTGCTGAGGTCATCTCTAATACTAACCGTGGTGGCTACTTCACTGACCAGTTCAGTTTATCAGGTGGTCAGGTAGTCCGAGCTTGCACATATTCACTTCTGCTTCACAACTTTATTTTTATTGGAAAGGAAGAAGGAATAAAACATGATTACAAACAAAAACAAAAACAAAGTAATGAAGAAATGTCTTGTCTGGCATTATCCATTGTTAATTTTTTTTACATTCAAAGCCCTGAGGGCTGATACAACAGGATGGCCCGTCGGCCTATCAGTATATTTTCGACCCGTAGGCCCAACAAAAAATATTTGTACAGAAAAAGTTCAGGCCGTAGACCATAGACACAATGCACTCAAAAAATTTGGGAGAGGGGAGGGGGGCATACCCATATACACGTCGAAAGCCGAGGGAAAAATCCGAAGGGGAGCTTGTCTAGGAGAGGCCTTGCAGGAATCCAAGGGGCGATCAAGGCCCCAAGGGGCTCTTGATTAGAACATTGTCCCCTTCAGAAAGCACAATCTAGTAATGGATTAACTCGGCGTCAGACCGGACCGCTTCAACCTGTGATACGATTTCGGTTCTCACCTCGATATGCAGAGATGATCCAATCGATGCGGTGACCTCGGCCGTGTCACCAAACAGTTGCGCACTGAGAAAACATTTGGAGTAGTGGAGGTAGTAGAGCTGCTAGGGCTAGGAGGTGTACTCGGAGTGGGGCAAGAGCATTTACCAGGAGAAGGGGTGACCGTCCTCCCGGATCTAACAACGTCCCACGTCGGCCCGCATCCTGGGAAGCTCGTTTTTCGGGGGTGGTCCATGATCAAGTTTGTTCAAGAACTTTGTTCATGCAACATCGACAGGTCAGTAACGGATAAAATTCCAGGAAGAAGACAAGAGCCAATTGAGCTTACCTTTGGCGATTCGAATGGATCGAAGATGCTTCTGCTTCGAATTATGGAAGACACCGGTGCTCCTCAATTTAAAGGCGAAGGTAGGCTTCGTATACCACGTCTGCAGGTTACTCGAGGTGCTGCATTAATGCACCATCCCCCGCGCTTGTGGAGACTGACCGACACACAGGGGAGGTGGGAGGACGTGCCCGAGTGCCCTCCGAGCGCGTCAGGTGGCACAGTTGGGGGATTGTTTGGCCACACCACTATCATCAGACGGCTAAGCCTCATTGCTGAGGGGGGGAGTGACATAATGACGGGGGACTTTAGCCCCCCCCCCTCCCACAGATGCATACATTTTCGCTTTGAATAGAAGACACCGGTGCTCCTAAAGGCTAAGGTAGGCTTCGTATACCACGTCCACAGGTTACTCGAGATGCCGCATTAATGCACCCCCCCCCCCCGCTTGTGGAGACTGACCGACAAACAGGGGAGGTGGGAGGGCGTGCCCGAGTGCCCTCGGGGCACGTCAGGTGGCACAGTTGGGAGGTTGTTTGGCCACACCACTGTCATCAGATGGCTAAGCCTCATTGCGGAGGGGGCAAGTGACATAATGACGGGGGCCTTTAGACCCCCCCCCCCCAGATGCAGAGGTATATATTTTCCAAAGTTGGCCAGATTTCAATTTTTTTTGTTCTACAATGTTGTTCTACACAACACTAAAAATCCAAAACGCCAGTCGACTCAATGTCCGCGCCAAATCTCCAAAAGGTAGGGCACTTTGCCCCTTAAGTGCACAAAACATGGCGACCCGACCCTAACTAATACCTCATTGTGGTGATTAAATATTGTATTGTCCTTAAATTGAGATTTCTTCATGGCAAAAAGCTGCCAAGTTGTTGTGCTGCAATATATTTTAGAACGTTTCACTCAATATATTACTATAAATATTGTAATGTCCTTAAATTGAGATTTCTTCATGCCAAAAAGCTGCCAAGTTTTTGTGCTACAATATTATTTTAAACCTTTTCACTCAATATATTACTATTACTGTGAAGGAGTACATCAAATGTTTGCCATATTTTGTGCAACAACATATTCCGAACATTCCACTTGAATATAATTATTGTGAAGGACTAGAAAAGGGGCCGCCCGTTATTACACTCCTCGGCTCGGCCCCGGCCTCCGGCCGGGGCCTCGCCTCGATTTGGACTTATGATACATATACACCTATCATACATATACCTATCATGTAT
>JAANSK020293578.1:0-10351 GCA_011763485.2 Isoetes engelmannii
AAAAAAACATCTAGATGCATCGAGGAAAAATTACAAAAATGCCCCTAAAGACACTCAAGATTACCAAAATACCCCTCAAACCAAGGGCGTGTTGGTTAGTTCTTAATAAAAGTCTTATGGCTCATCAAATTCAAAAGTTGTGTTCACAAACTTGTAGATTAAAACATTATCTATCCAAAAAAAAAACGAAATTCATCTAAATCGGAATACGGATTCACAAGTTATGCTCTTTTATAATCTTCGAATTTTTTAAATTCAAAAACACTATAACTTGCAAATTCCAACTTCATTTTAAATAATTTTACCATCCTTGGAAAGATTTTACTCTCATCTATAAACTCCTTGTGGGCATTTTCTTTTATGCTAAGTTTTTAGAAAGCTATTGCCATTTTAGCAAAACACCCCGATTTTTAAGGCATTTTGGTGATTTTGAAAGTTTCTGAAAAGAATTGAATCTTTGATGAGAACGATTCTCAGAAAATGTTTTGGCTTCGCTCATGAGGAATAGTCAAGAGCTTGGGCGTTGATGGAGGCGCCGTAGTGGCGCTGCTGACATTTTGAGGCATATCTCCCTATTCGGGTACCAGAATCAGGCAATTTTTGGTGCGTTGGGAATTCAGTGAGCTTTCCGTCAGTATATGGCATCAGCTAGATTATTGCGGTCAGGTATGCCGAATTCCAGGGTTTCAGTTTTGGCCTCCAAGACAAACCCTAGTTTGCCTGTTGTTTTGCATCCTCCTTTTTGCGTCAAACTTTGTTGTTAATTTCCATAGTGGTTCTGGCTCTTCTGTAAGCTCTTCCTTGCCTGTTGTGAGTGCTGGTAGAAGCATGAATGATGTGAACTTTCCTGCTCTTCCAAGTTCTGGTGGTGTTCCTCCATCTACTCAACGTGCATGCTCCGCTTCTCCTTCATCTTCTCAGCCCCAATCTTCTGGTGCTTGGCAATCTTCTGACTCTGTTTCTAGAGTGTCTTACCAGCGATTTAGTGACTGGCTTTATAAACATATGCATAGTGCTTCTAAGAAAGCTCGTGTCACAGCAGCTTTACAGGTCTTAACTGAGGGTAGTAAAGACGAGTTGGTAACAATTTTGGATGCGCTAAAAGCTCGTCAAACACAGCTCCAACAACAATTACCACCAGATGATGTGTTTTATACATCTAATTGTCAAGATGTAGTTCAAGCTTCTGGAGTTCCTGTGGTAGAAATGGATCATTCTGCTCATATCAGGTGTGCAGAGAACTTATCATCATGTGTTGTTCTTTGTCATTTCACTGGAGGTTATAGGGATTTTCCACATTTTCGAGGTTGGTTGGCTCATCTTCTACGTCATCTCCAGCTGCTTGGCTTTCAATCCATCAAGTTGCTGGCACCGAATTTTGTTCTGATTATGTTTGAGAATAGTGCTGTTGTAGACACTTTAGTATCTAGAGGTTTTGATCCTCTTGGTGGTGGTTATCTCATGGACCAATTCTATTCTCCTGGTTTCACTCCTGGTATGGTCAGTGCTGTTAAGATGTCGTGTTGGTTTTCTTTGCCTACTCTTCCTCTAGACCTCATGGCCCACCAGTTCTTGATATCTATTGCTAATGGCCTTGGTGTTAATATTACTCACTCTCTTATAAACGGCCCTAGAATTTGTGTATCCATGTCTGTGGGAACTCCTTGCCTGAGTTTGTTGTCGTTAAGAGTGGACCGTGGTATAAAAAAGTGGACCTCAAACTTTTGAATGGTCCTGAATTGGTTCGATTATTTCCTAATGATGAAGCATTTCTTTCCAACGTGTCTTTGGTGGAAAGAGTCCTCCTTGTGTCCCTATGATCTCTGGTGTTGATTCTTCCTTTGTTTCCAGTCACCCATTCACTCCTGCGGTGTTGTCTAGCCCTTGCATTCCTGCAGTGTCATCTAGGCCTCTTATGCATTCTTCACCTGTTGCCCGCTCTTTGGCACTAGGTCCTGTTATTTCTCCTGCTCTTCCTACTATTGAAGTTCTTGCTCCCTTCTATTGTTCAATCTTGTGTTGTCAGCTCCCTTGCCCGTGATATCCTTGAGAATGGTATGCCTGACAGTGTTGTAGTCTATTATGTTATGGAGCCATGGAGAAGGTTAACATGAAGAAGGTTACCATGAAAAAGGCTGCAAGGAAAAAATCTGTTACTTTCTGCGGGGATCTTTCTTCCAATCTCGCAGATTACATTTCTGCGGATCTTATTTCCTCCTCACATAGCATCACATGGCATGATAATACTCTTGCAGACAATGTTCATTCTGATGAGGTGCCCTAGCACTTCAAAGTGGTACAAAAAATGACAAGCTGAATTGACGGTAATAGTTAGTAGTTTTGGAGTACACTGTTGATGATAAGGCAATCAAGCGCCTCAAGCTTGTATAGGGAAGCTGATCTAGTGCTTGTATATGGGTGGTCTTGCTTAGGGGTATCATTTCTTCCTCTAGGGCCCATAGTACAGTGCATGCTTGATGTATTTTGATTTTACTCTTGAATATATAGACATTCGTCCTTCAAAAGAATTTTTTTTTTTTTTTTGAAAGTTTCTAAGGGCATTGCGATAGGTTTGCCAAAAGTAAAATAAAATTAGACGGGAAGCATAGTCCCATGTTGTTGCCTTGCCAAATATTAAGTAGTCCCAAATCTAGAATAGAGGCTATAAACTTAGAGGGTGATGGACGCTTGTAAGATGGGTGCTCTATTATTTAGATAGATGGTTTGTCCATGTGACCAATGATCATTATTCACAATAAGTCAAGGATAAACTCCAATACTAAATTGAAAAAGCATGAATGGAAATCCTTGGGCTCTTGGGCGGTTTGCTAAATTATTAAGTTTTGGTATATCATAGCCTGGAGCAGCTCCAAATCCGTCCCCCAAATCCGGAACATAACAATATCCAAGGTGCAAATGGTCGCAAAATTTCGTGGGCACCTTTAAATGATGAAAATCCGAGTCAAAATGCTTGGCGGACTATCTTTTTCTAACAAACCAGAACTAAACTTTGTGCAGCACATAATGGGCTGATCAAACAATCACTGTCGTGTTGAATAGATAACTATGCATCAATCATATTCAAGGAACAACATATGGAGCTTTTTACAATGGGAAAATAGTAATCGCATAAAGGGCATGCATACTATTGCGGAGAATAGTGAGCAAAATGGAGATGGCGGTCGAGGTCCTGGAAGGAAAGAACATGAAATCATTTGAATCTCTCGTTCATGGATATATTTGAAGAATTTTGTAGAGGGGCAAGAATTCACGCAATAGAAGTGCAATGAAAGAGGTTTGTGAAGAATTTCAAGCTCTACTTGGAAGGGCGAAGAACCAAAAGAAGCTAAAGGTTGCACCGGATTTTGAACCACCAAGCATCCACCAAGCATCCACCAAGCATTCCTGATTATTGAGAATCAGAAACAAGGTCACATCGATTCATCCAGAGTGGTCTTTGCAACCACGGAATTGGGGTAGAGGTGGATGATGAGATCTGGAAACATGAGAGTTTAGTGGAATTACAAGGGTTGGTGTCGGATCACCACGTAGTAGTAAATGATGTGATGTCATTTCACGAGCATGATGTAACTTAACGTCAATTCTCATGAAAAAAAGTCGATGCCAGTATGAAGGAGGCAAGGCTATGTCTTGTACAATTGCTAAGTAGATTGAGCATGAATTTCTTCGTCGTCTTCATGAATTCAAGGCATCTGATTTGGTGTCCGCAATCAAAACCACCTTCTTACATTCCTCGACCTCCTTCCTTTTCAGATTTCTAGACACCTTAATTGGCTCGCTCGAAATCTGCCTTATGGTTCTCATGTCCTACTAAAGGAGGGTCGATACACCTTTACTTCTTTTCAAGACCTCATCTAAGTGAATGATAACCCCATTTGATCTCACAATTTTTCGATTGCAAAATATTTGTGTGACTAGGAAAATCCTCACTTTATTGGGCATTACATTGTATTGCATGTTTTAATTCAAAGTGTTATGCTTGTTCATGGGTAAATGTGTCAGCAAGTACAACTATGAACCCCTAGCAAGCTTAGGGTTAAATTGATCTTTGTAATGAGATGTTTCAACCAACTCCCTATCCCAAAACTTACTTTGGAAACATGTATCTAGATATTGTTTCAGGTGATTGATCTTCAATTTTATGCACTTGTATGCATCCATGTTCCTGTACATTCGATATGGAGAACCAAGTGGCTCGTTTCTCCTTCCAATATGCTTTAAGGAGTTGTGGACCCATGAGCATGGTGTAGGGCAGGTTTGGAAGGTGTAGCACCCCATGCTTACCTCTTTTTGGCAGTAGAATGTGGTGTGCTAGAGCAGTTCTTTGAAGAAGGATACCCGGTCTCTTGTAGAAGAATTTGATTTGGGAACGTGGGCTTGACACCAAGTGCTCCAATCAAAATGTTTTTTGTACCCGTTCCAAGTCATCCCAAGTAGCAAGTGATATCACCGGTCCCCATACTTCCATTCCAGACAGAAGCACCGGCTCCATAAACATCCTGAACAAGTGCCACTGGTGTGACCAGTCCTAAAGCTCTGCTTTCCTGAAGGATGCACTTATATATAAAGGAGATATGCCATCGCGTTCACAGGATAGCAAAAAACACCCCTCATATACGGATTTTTAAAGTCATATTTCAACCTCTCGGTATGCAATTTATCCCAAAGACATACACAGATACCCCCTAAAAATTCCCCTCCCATATGAAAACTGATAAAAAACCCTCCTTAACTTACATTCAAATAGTTTATACATAAAAAGACGATGAATCCCCATGTGTACTTTGTGATAGTTTTTCTGCGTTGCATAGAAGGTCTTCCAACATGCCGTCACCCGCTGCTCAATACAAGTATCCCAATATGTTGTTGTAGTGAACTCCACCGCCAAGTACTTGTATACTTGCACTACATCCACATCTTGATCTTGGTAAGTAAAGCGAGGATGTCCTTGTTGCCTTGTGGACGACAAAAAGAGCACATATTGACGTGTATTTTAGTTGCTTAGTACTAAGTACTCAAAGCATCCAATGTTGCTGCTTACTCGCTAGGATGTATGCTAGGAGGTCCATGTCATCTGCATATATCTGTTGCCGGATGATATGGTGAGAAAGCATGTCGGTCCTACCCTCCATCTCCATGCAATGCAAGCCAATCCTCAAGCTAATCAATGTACAATCCAAACAATAAAGGAGATATTGTTTGACTCCAATACTATATTGATAATCCTGCTTGAGGGTGGCATTCGTGTTGAGCAGGTTTCATATAGCTTGTAAACTACATTTTGCATTTTTAAGGGAATCATAGCTTCCACCAGCCGTGTCAATCACCACCTCTCCTTAGGGACGCCTCACATGCTTATAACAGTATTCACATGAACTCTTTTTTAGACGGACGACAAGCCATCGGAGCTGCTCATCCTTGAACTGCTGAAGCAGTTCCAGCCCCAACGGCACACCGGCTTGACGTTTTGGAGCCGCTTGACGCCCACATGTGAGGCGTCTCTTAGGGACCATGTCGAAAGCTGTGGCAATATCCATAAAGCAGCAGTACAAATCTTGTCATTTAAGCATCATTACTTATGAACTTTCTGCAAGTCCATAGTTACCTCAAATTGTCAAAAACCCTGAAAACCCTATTTTTTGGTCATAATTCATGTTGCCATTCTTAATAATCGATAGCCTGGCGCTGCTAATGGAGCACTAAAAATTGGGCGTCCCCCCGATTATGCGTAGCCAAACATTACAAAGCAACAAGAGACATACATTCATTCGAAATTAAAGCCATGAAAAGTGATTCATATAATTTACGTTATATTGATTTCTCACAAAAATTACAGACATAATTGGACTGTCGCCCAATTGCATAGGTTCATATGACGGAATGTTACATCAAGGGAAGGAAAATGGCATGCCGCCCATTTTGGATGGCACCCATCACGGTCAACATATTCGCGTTCCTTACCCTGCCTGGCAGCATATCATCCAATTTCTTGTCAAATACCTGAGAGCTCAGAGCAAGATTTATATATTTTATCATGTCTGCCTTCTCCTCGTAGTGGCAGGCAAAAAATTTACCCTTACAATCTTCTCCAATGTGATATCTGGGAGTTTTGCTACTGTCACATCTGGGACATCAATGGGCTGATTCCAGAGTAGTCGGTCCATATCTGGACGATCTCGTAGCCAATCATTGACCAAAAGCTGCTTCTTGAACATACATCTCTAGGAAAGTAGGCCTCACTGTGTTATCTTCCCACAGATGGTCCATTGCTAGCAATCTCTTCAGAGCCTTGATTCGAACTTTGTTCGTCTTCAGCCATGCTAGCATTTCTTCGTCGGATGTACCCCCCTCCTCCCACATTCCAGGGGGTACTCTATACATTCCATGAGACATTGCTTCTGTATCATGGAACAGGAGGATGTTATGAAGCACTCCAAACTAGCAGTTGTAAAATCATAGAATCGAAGAGAAGGACAAGTAAATCTTACTCCTAAATGTACAAATGTTGTTTTCCTCGTCAATCTTAGTGGACTCCTCTTGTTGAAGCTCATTAAACACCACTAGAACCTCGGCAACCTGTTGTTGGGCATGTCGAGTGAACACCATCTTCTTCGATTTCCCTCAAGCGACTTCCAGCAATGTTGAAGCAAAACCTATATATAGACACATAGAAGAACTTATATGCAATGAAATTGGGCGTTCGCCCAATTTCATAGGAGGACTGAAACAAAACATTTTGATGAAAGAACAGGGTAAATTGGGCATCCGCCCAATTTGAGCAGCACATGATTCCGTCGTAGCTGGACCCCTCTTGCCTTTCTTTGAACAACCGTTTAACTTGAACTGATTCCACCGCACCCAAGATAGCTGGATCCTAGCCCAAACAGGGATGCCAAGCGTACCCCTAATCTGTCTGGCGAGTGATTGATAAATAAAAGTTGGAAGTTACCTACCTAAGTCACGCAGCTTGGTACTAGCAGGCAGATAGAAATTGGGCCGACACCCAATTTCATCCTCCTTGCTGATGGTTATAAACTTACAACAATGGTCATTTTAAGTGCACACTTAGCAAGCTAAGCAGAAAAAGATAACATGGCTCGGAAAACCCGTCCCAGACAATAACATAGAAGGGTTCAATACATTCCAAAACCTTATAGCATAAACTGGACAACCATTAGAAAACAGACTTATCTACAGTAGCTAGCTCACCTTGAAAGTTTTTTGGAGGCGCTTGTAGCGGAACAGAGCAATGACCACGCGTCTGGCGCTTAGACTAGCTTCCAAAACTCTATAACGAACTTAGGATAAGAATAAACAAGAGGAAACAAGAGCAATAAGAGAATGATGCTTGTCGGTCACAGCGCCTAAAATGGATAGTTGAGCGCCTGGATTCTCGCTAAGTGTCCTTTAAATAGAATACTGAGTTCGTATTGACACCCCTGCCTGACGCGTGGCGATTTCAAAATAACCGAAAAGACGCGCCCGCCTGGCTCATTAAAATTATTTCTGACAAATATTATCCGCCCATCATAAATACCAAAATCTAATATAGGATTTGACATGATGCAATCTTTAGATTTAAATTTCAAATTTCGGGAGCGCGAGAAATTTGAAAACATTCCCCCCCAAATTGATAATTTAAATATGGAGAGATCCCGCATTTGAGAGGTTGGAAAAACTGGAATGCTTTGCTGATACTTTGATGGCACAAACGATCCATAAGGTCAGATCCTTGATCAAATAGCTGTCAATTGTTATTGTTTGTTAGCTGCTAGTGGTTTCATGTCAAATTCGATACTTGTTTTCCTATCCAGTGCATGCGATCCTATTAGCATAGTCTCTACTTATCAACATCATGCTGAAAGGATTCCACCCTAGATTTTGCATGGATCCATGTTGATTGCATGCCAATAAATGGGCATCCTCACACTTGTGCTAAATGGGCACTAAACAGGCAGTGGTTGGCATTTTGCCTTGATTTTGCATATTTCTATACTGGCCACATGAATTAGTGGAAGGACTGGAAATATGCCCAGTAGCTACTGCCAACTTAATTTGGGCTCGACTTCCAGTTTGAAATCCGCTTCTTGAAACTGGGTGGCGCTTTACAATGGGTTGACCAAACTGAGCGGCCGCCTAATTTGGTCTTCTAAAATATAAACCTGGCGAATGGCTTGACCAAATCGGGCGACCGCCCCATTTGGCCTTGCAAAATATAAGTTTGCCGGTTGGGTTGACCAAACTGGGCGTCCACCAAAATTGGCACGCAATCTGGTCTCACTTTCATCCCACTCTTTACAATGGGTTGACCAAACTGGGCGTCCGCCCGATTTGGCTTGATTTGATCTCTGATAGCTTTACACGTGTCACTAGACTAGATTGCATGCTACAATAATTCCACTTTCTGCTATAAAAAGGCCCGCCCATTTTGCAAAGCCAACCTTCCGCCATGTCTCACATTCCACTTTGTCGTGTTTCTCTTTGCCGTTCCTCCTTGCCTCATGCGCCTGAATGTGTGGAGTCTATTACCTGTGCTATGAACTACTGTGATCTCTACAGATGCGAGCAAAGGGGCTTGCATCTCGAACCATTTCTGCATTCTGTTTCTCAGGGGATGGATGGCAGAGACAGCAGGAAAACATATCGAGTAGTCATCTATCTTGTGTGGGTTCCTCAGCATGGGGTATTTGAAGTTGATCGAGTAGCTTTGCCACCAGCTCATGACGAGCCTGGGTATCGAGGAAATCACATGTGATTATTGATCTGGCTGTGCCACTGCCTCATGAATGCAAATACGTCTACATAGTCCGTTGTTTCTAGTTTTCGTGTGCCAGTTCATGTACTTTTACTGTTCATCAAATCGGGCCACCCGATTTGGTCCCTTCTTTGCAGGATTACCAAGTACCTTATTTTTGGTGTATTTTTTTCCCTACTAGCTATCACCCACTGACAGATTTTAATCATGCATGGTGGACCTGTTTTGGGATGGCAGAACTGTCGGTCGAGGTTTTATTGGAGGCCCGAGGTGCCATTTCAGAGTGATTCCGGGTGGCATGGTCTGTATTTGTATCGGTCATGTGCTTGTCAAAGCAGCTGCACTACCTTTATCGACTCACACAACGACCAGCCTTGGGGAGGCTATAGGGTTCTTTGTGCTTCTGCCAAAGGTGGATTCTCGCCAGGAGGTTGTCGAGGTTGAGGGTTCATAATGCCGTAAGGTATAGAGACAGAAGATCGTTCTTTGATTTGCTAATATAGTTCTAGTTCTCTGATATTTTTTGCAGTTCAAGTAGTGAGGAGTCTAAATGAAGGTGGTAGTATGGATGAGAGGAAGAAGTATTGTACACACTATTGCCACAAAATGTTCTTTGGCAGTGGTATCCATACTCCTTCTTCCCTACTTCTTTGGCAGTTGTGCACTTGTGCCTCTATCGTCCAAAGAGTGGGATGCTACTGAGATGGAGGAATGCATATGGATCGTTTCATGTCAAATGGTGCAGCTGCGGCATTTAAGACAATGGGGCTAGCACGCAGTTTGCATATTCTTTCAATTTTTTGTTGTTTTTCCGCGGCATTTGTATCTAATATAATCTTATTCTGGCAGGAACATGATTTAGAGATCACCTCCACGTAGTCTGTCGCGAGGACGACCATATATGATGCAGATCTGATTCTGTCGACATTCAGAGGGGCGTGGCCAAAGACTTGTACAGTACGCGAACTCCATTTATAAGCTGTTTTTTCTCGATTCTTTTAAACATTTTGCTATGCTTATGGCTTCATTTGAGGGGATTTCTTTTCGGCAGCCGAGTTGGGTGATCTAGAGGCAGAGATATCTCCAGATTTCCAGTTGATATTTTAGAGCCTCTTATTTTACAATATGAATAACAATATCCGAAATATCAATTGGTAATCTGCAGTCATCTGCCATACATACATCTAAGTCAGCTGCCGAAAAGGAATCCAGATGAAGCCATAGCCATAGCCAAAAGGTTTCAAAGAATCGAGAAGAAATGAGCTTATAAATGGAGGTTGCCTACGGGAGGAGACTTCTCAAAACTGCTCGCAGCTGAAATATCAACTCGTAACCTCGTATGTAACAGCAAGGAGAGTGCTAATTTGGAAGGGTTTCATTGTTGGCTACATTCCCGATGGAGATGACAGTTTGAGAGGTCATAACGCGCCTCTTGCCTTCCAGTCTGTTAGGAATGGGGAGTGGCCACTAATATCATCAAAAAAGAACCGGTGGGAACTGTCACGAACCTACGCGAAGAACAGGACAAATACACACAAGAAATACCAAAGAATCTTCTATACAGCAAAGAATCTG
>JAANSK020293589.1:0-10350 GCA_011763485.2 Isoetes engelmannii
CTAAGACAAAAGCTTGATGCAAAGGCTGGGATAGGTTATCTCATAGGATATGATGCACAATCAAAGGGGTATAGGCTATTTGTCCCAGCAACTAAAGAGATAATCGTGAGCAGAGATGTACACTTTAATGAAGAAGTATTGTATAAAGATAGAAACAAACAGGTAAAGGAGCAGACAACTCCAACCAATGTAGAAAAGCAAGTGCAGTTTGAGAAAGACTTAGACTCTGATGATGAGGCATCCCCAGAAGATATGCAAAGTGCTGAAAATGAGCAAACAAAAGCACAGCTAGGTCATGACACAAATGAAAATGAAGGTACAGGTCATCATAGGAGACGAAAGACCCAATTGCAGGAGGATGTTAGAGTGGACACAAACATGTGTGGTAGGACCGCAACAGGTAGAAGTAGGAGGCTGGAACCTGACATAGATGAACATAAATTAGCTATGCTATAGAAAAATTTAACAAAGTTGAGCTCCGCCTAATAGAGCCAAGGAGAATTCCATCATCATTGCGGCTGCTTAAAATAGAACATCAACAAATATAAAACAATCCCGTTTTTCTGTAGACATTTATTTTGCTGAGACTTTGCAATAGATAAACTCAGGGATTCCAAGTAATGTTCGCACGGGCTTGCAATGTCTAACATCTTTTGCATTGTTTATGACACTGGAACCTCTTTGATTCAACAACCCAATCAACCCAAGCCAAAACAAGCTTTCTGAAACAATCTTGATACACTTTGTTAAGAGCATAAGCACTTTTTCAACCAATTCGGTTTGCACATTCAGGTTTCTCCTATGGTGTTGTAGATATGATCAACAAAAGTATAGATTATTTCTGAATCACAGTGGAAGTTGGCACAGGAGGACATGGTAATTATTGCAGATTTCAGCAATAACTTTACCCTCAGAAATCAATCAAGCATGCCATTATGGACGCTCCAAAAACTTTTGCCAAAGGGAACACAGAGAGTGTTGTGCAAAACCCTCTTCTTTTCTATCCTATTGGAAGCCCCTTAAGAATGTCAAGGACAAATTCAAATGAACAATATGCGAATTGAAGTTCACCCTTACAACTGCACCACAACAATTCACAACTTGCAAAATATTTATTGGTGAGTTGGGTAATGCCATTGAAGCAAACGTTATAAAAAAAAAGGATTATCAGACGAAAGACATTATACATGCCTACCATAGGAAAATAAAATGGCATCCGGAAACTACTATCATATACTAATTCAGATGGAGGACATTATACATGCCTACCATAGGAAAATAAAATGGCATCCAGATATTGCCCCAAAATACTACTTCAGCATGTCATGCCCATTTCACCCCACAAACATCCTTTTTCCAACCTTAATAGAAGCTTGCCATCTTGCATTTAAGTAAGTGCGTTATAATCCCTGCTACAGCTGATTAGAAAACTACTATCAGATAATTTAACATAACAATAATTTGTTAATCTTAAGAGTACCCTGTTACAAATGCACATAACAAAAAGATAAACACAAACCTAGACTATTAACTTGCATGTATGCAGCACCGGAGCTTGTGCAACACCGGAGCTTGTAAGCAAAAAGAAAAATTTATAGCAATGAAACCACACCTATGTGCCCATTTGGTGTATCAAACCCAATCCATGCATTACGTAGTACCAAGACTCAAATGAGCTCAAACATATGCTGGATCTGCAACAGAAAAAAGAGAAATTTATTGATCAACTTATATTGCAAAGGCCAAAGGACAACTTCTTACCAAGGTGGCTCATTCCCATGGTGCTGATCATGCTGATGCCTCTTCCTGCCATTAGAGAACCCGTTAGGCTTTGGGCAAGGACAGAACAAAAGGAGTCAAACTGGTAAGGTAGACAATTACTTCACAAAAAGCATCATGTGAACGCAGTCTTGTATCGTTCTTCAAGAGCAGACATGGAAATTAAAGGACCTTCAATATCAAATTAATTCTTACCATGGCAATGTCATCAATTCATTCTAGTCAGAGTAGAAGAATAATAAGCAAAAGAACTCGTGATACCCTAGAGCAGACATGGAAATTTCAAAGAACCCTAACTATTGGATTAATTCTTACCATTGTCAAAAATGCTAACTCATAGTTGTAAATAATAAGTACATGTCTCATTATATAAAGACATATTAGGATAGTCAAAGTTGGAAAATCTAAGAATGCTCTGATAAGTGAGCCATCTATGTCCGTTAACTAAGTTAATATCTTTATTCCTTTTCAGATTACTGGGAGCCTCTAAATCTGCATAAACATCTTGCTCAAATACATAGAAATAGAATGTTTCCTTCTGTAACATGGGAGTTTGTGAAGATACTGACCAAGACTGCTTACTCAAAAGAATGCAAGCTCAATTGCTACAGAAAGTTCGATGAACACAAATCACTTAAAATATTGCAGACCACCAAAATTTGTGGACCCTCTATGAAAATCTGGAACACTCCTGCATGTTCCTTGCCATATATTGTAAACCTTGTGAGATATCTCCATCCCCTACAATTGCATAAATGGAACAGAACTAAAAAAATGCCAATCAAGATGGTTGACTTGAATGGAATTCGACTACCTCACATACAAGTCAAATGAACCAAACAAAAGATCTGACCTCTGCTGAAATTCCACAACCAAGAACCATAGTAATCATGTTGTAGACTTCAAGCTTCAAAAATTTAAGCTGAAGAGCTTTGATGTATTCGATGGATTTGTCCTGCTGCATCCTAGCCTAGAATGAACCAACCATAAAGATAATCTAACTTTTCTGAAACTTTTCCAGTGTTCTGGAGCATGTGATGCTTAATACGACCTTAACCGACAAGAGAGACATTGGTGTTTGAAATTCCACAACCAACATTTATAGTAATCCTGTTTCAGACTTCAAGCTTCAAAACCTTAAGCTGAAGAGCTTTGACGTATTGGACATATTCGTCCTGCTGCATCCTAGCCTAGAATGAACAACCATAAAGATAATCTAGCTTTTCTGAAACTTTTCCAGTGTTCTGGAGCATTTGATGCTTAATTCGACCTTAACCAGCAAGAGAGCCAGTGGTGTTGGTATAAATTAGGGCATGCACATGCAATGGCCATGACGTAGGCACCCTGGATCCTCAGCGTTTCCCCTTACCCTAATGTACCTGCTTACCTTATTTTCCTTGACCTCAACATTTAGCTGTAGGATTAAATGTGGGCCGTCCATTCCAAGATGTTATGCCCAGTGACATTTGCGTCCCAATTTGTTATGACCATAACAGTCCGTTATGTCCATAACATTTCCTCCTGCTTCCACGTCATCATTTATGGTGCTCCTCTGCCATAGACGCCGTCAAATCCTCCGCTATGGCCAGGTTAGAAGTTTTTTTTGGCCCTCTGCCATAGCCTGTCGGATTTAGGTTTTGTTCTTTCTTGTAGGTGGTACCGGTGGTGCTTGATTTTTTCAGAAGCTTGGCATAGATAAGATAAGATAGAGAGCACAGGGGTTTTTGGCTGAAGCTTTTTTGCAGCAGAGGCAGGGCCTTTGCAGGCGTGGAGAGTTTTCTGGAAAATCCGGCCAGCTTTTGAGTATAGAATCTGAAACAGGGGATCTGAAAACAGGGAATTGAAGCAAATGCGATATGCCGAAATCTTGCTGGGCAGAAAATAAGTAAGTCAGATCTTCTGAAATCTTGTTGGTAGAAGTTTATTCTTCTCTTGCAACGATTCAAGGTTTAAAAGCTTTTTAGGCCGGTTCATGCCTTATCAGACTTCAATGGCTTATCCCAAGCAGATTTAGAGCATCTTACAAAAATTTGCATTCGGTTTGCCAGGGATTGTAGCCGATTTACAGAAGATTCAAGACTACTCAAGGCTCTTTTTTGGCTTGGCTATGGCAGTTCTGCCAAATGCCTCGGCCCAAGGATGTTAAGGCTGATAACGTCCTGTGGAGAGACATTATGGCCCGTCAAAAATGGCCTCGTGGCCATGTGGCCAGGAAAGTCCTTGGCTGTACTGCCGTACGACCTCGAACTTTCCTGGCCACATGGCCACTCGGCCATTTTTTCCTAGGCCGTAACGCCTCTGCACAGGACATTATCTAGCCCTTAACACCCTGTTTCATGTTTCAGGGCCTGTTATCAAAGTAAACTAGATGTTATGGCCATAACAAAAAATGCTATGGCCATAACACGTTTATTTGTTGACATGTGGCAATGCATGTGATAACATGCCTTGGACAGGGTGTTAAGGCTGATAACGCCCTGTTTTAGAGTTGTTCTGGAGCATCTGATGCTTAGTCTGACCTTAACCGGCAAGAGAGCCAGTGGTGTTGGTATAAATTAGAGCATGCAACTGCAACGCCATGACGTAGGCACCGGATCCTCAGTGTTTCCCCTGACCCTAATGTACCTGCTTACCTTGAGGGCCGATGCCATAGCTTGCCACCTCGATGGCAGAAAAGCAAGAAGTGTCCCCTGTGCTGCTGTGCTTTGGCTATGGTGGACAGTTCGATTTGCTCCATTCTAGGACTGAAAAAACAAAAGGGTAAGATGATGCCACGTGGTGAAAACAAATCTAAGCCATTAAAATTAGGGTTTGATCCATGGACAGACATACGATAAAATCTTATAACATAGGATAGCAAAATTACTGACACTGTGGATGACACAGAGAGCGAGGCTATAAATAACACAACTTGCGGCACCTATAGCAGCATCTATGTATGAATGGCACCAATAATGTCATAGTGTATAATTTTCAATGCTTTAATGACGTTTTGATGACACAAATTGGCCCTTTCTCTTGTAGTGATTGAAGCAAATACAAAATACTTAGGGCTTTATGCAGCATATAGTTCCCAGAAGATCGAAGATTTTATTCATTTGAACCAATCCTCGATTAATGATAAACATTATAGATGCTCAATCTTGAATACCTTTCTATTATCATTCAAAGATGACATAAGCATTTATAGATGTTTAGTACCTTACATTTTCTATAAGTCGTAATGTGAGCTCCTCACAAATGATGCATGGAAGATAAAGAAAGCTAGAGTAAGGAGAGATTTAAACGAGGCGTAGCAAAGGCAAGTAGAGGTTTTGCAAGTGGCATTGTCAAACCAAATCTCTCGCTAAAGTCCACCTGTTCTACAACTTCCCAGTTGAAGTTGTGAAGCAGACGTGCGGGAATTATATGCACCATGGCAAGCCCTAGGGACATACCAGGGAAAATCCTCCTTCCAGAGCCGAAAGGAATAAGCTCAAAGTCCGTACCCTTCACGTCTATGGTGCTGTTCATAAACCTCTTGGGATCAAATACCTGGGGATCTTTCCATAGCTTAGGGTCTCTTCCCATTTGCCAAGCATTTTTTGGTTACATCTTCATTCTACTAAATTCGTTTCTATAAAAAAAAAACTGGAAAATAGAAAACAATCGCCACCATTTCTATGGTTTAGAAGTAGACAAAAGATGATAAAGTCATCACTAGTTTTCCCCTCCTATCGAGGACGACCAAGATTGCGCCACGTGACGCCTTCCTGGCCGTTGATAAGGCGTTTGACGACATACATATGACGACATACCTACACACACACGGACACTATTTCTTTATAGTATTAGATAACATGTACCCTGTTTTGTATGCTTAATTGTAGGTAGAATCCCATTGTTGGCCCTAAAATTTTAGGTTTTCTCGTGCGGAGAGCTTAATCCGGCGACGGTCTGAAATCTTGCCGTCTCCATGTGGCATTTTTGGAGCTTCCGGAACTTTACCGTGCTGCAGATTTTCCTTTTATTTGGTTCTTTGCAAGGTAAGTTTGATTCAACTCTTGTGTTTTCTTCCTTCTATTTGTGAATCAAATCTTTACTTGTGTGTTAATTACCAGGTTGTTTTTCCTTTGGTTCTTGTTTAAGCATCCTTAGAAGCGCGCAAATCTTGGCACTTGTGGCTGGCACTACTTAAATCTAGTTTAAGCTCTTCCTGCTCGATTTCCGTTTCATTTGTTTGCATTCTGCTGTGAAGAACAAGGTGTCTCTACTCCTTTTATGCTGTCTTGTTACATTGGCCTAAGTTTTTTTAGATCTGTGGATTTATATAAAGATGCACATCTGGATCTTTGTTTGCTTATTTCCTACGTATGTATCAGGAATGCAGCCGATTGACCTAAAAGATAGCAAAATCATCAGGCAAAAATTCCTGCAAGTATTGGTTCGATGTTTTGAATGAAAGGAAATATGATCCTGAGGCCCAAAGTTTAGAAATGTGAGCACAAATTCATTGGTTGCACCAAGTTTGCTTCTGTATGTTTCTGATATACATTTATTACGGTTTCCAGGACAGGGCATAAGCATGCTACAGTTGTCCATTTTTTGAACCTACCAAAGTACCTACACTAGGTACTTCCGGATTGGGTATTATTTCTTTCTTTTAATCAAAACTAATTCAAAAGTTCAAATTAGAAGTCAAAAACATGTTGACGTTCAAGATTAATGTAAAGACAATATCATTGGAGGTTAAAATGAATGCATCCAATTTAACACTTATTAGTTATTGCGACCTTAAACAAGTACCCAGTACCCAGTGTTGGGTACTTTTTTAGGTAGTTTTATGCTACCTAAATAATACTTTTTAAGGTATACTGTAGCATGCTTATGCCCGACAGCTATCGCAGTTGGATTTGAACCATCTGGTATGTATAACCTCAACTTTGTTTGAGTGCTTATTGAAATTGTGGGCCTCAATTTGATACGATAGTGATAATCGTGCAGGAAAGAATGCAGATCATGAACAAGCCAGTAAAGTTGTCTATTAAAAGAACCATATGGCTGAATTCTCAGTGAGGTCCTTGCTATCTCTTACTAATATTCCATAATGCATGATGAGCACTCATATTATTGTGCTGGCAATGGCTCTTGTTTCTTATTTTTGCAGGCGGGTTTGATTTGCCTTCGTTTCAAGTAGGTGGTTTTTTTAATGAGCTTTGTAGTTGCCCTTTTGTATTTCAACTTTACAGCTGTTTAAATCTTTTTTTTTTAATTTGTTTGATGTCCCTTTTGTTTTGAGAGATATTGTCTGTTATTTGCACCGCCTGCACAAACTCTTTGTAAATTTGTGGGCTACCATTGCAAGTGTTATTCGTTTTTGATGATTATCTATGTCTCTTGTGTTGATTGTTGATGCCTTTGCCTTTTTTGGCAACACTATAAGCATTGCATAAATCAATTTGAGAGACCATCATGTGTAATTTCAGTTATAGCAAGTGTCATTTTTGAGAAATGGATCTTGTTTTGAATTGCCTCTTAATATTTCAATATCGTGAATATGATATTGTAGGGCATTATTATTCCACAAATGCTGCTTTATTTGGAGGTGAGATATTGGTGTGGTTTGCTGGATTTGTCATTTTAAAGCCTAAGACTGTGTTTGATCATTTGGTATTGTCTCCGCATGGAGTAAGAGATTAGGAGATTTCCAGAAATTAAGGGCAGTGCATCGACAAATTGTCAAGAAATAAATATGATATTTGAGGCCACTATTGAGCTGAAATCCAATACAATTGTGGATCTTTTTTTTGTCAAGAAGTCATAGACATTATTTTGATTTCAATTGCATCTCTTTATTAACATTTGTGCGTTTTACGAAATAGGGAACCATTATAGGTGCTATTTGGGATTTGGATTTCCCAAGGTTCGACTCCTTGGTCCCATAGAGATTTGGAAATAAATTAAATGTCCAAAACCATACATATTTACATATTTAACTTATCACCATCGTATATCATATGTACAAACCATATCTATAAAACACCACATTGTACAACGTATAGATCATATAGACAAACCATACCTATGAAACACTAAATTGTACAATAACATGTTTTATTACCACTATTGTAAAGTAAAGAATAACATGCTATATTACCATAGTTGTAAAGCAAAGAAGATAGATGGGGTAAAACATCTGGTCACAAAACTTGTCGCACTAAGCACTTATATTTTAATTAGGAAGAGGGATCAACTATACTTACCATGTCAAAAAGCTATGCTCATTTATCGTACTATCAAATTGTATAAATGAACCATGTTGCATAACTATACAATTAATTGTGTATAAAAATAATGTCAGTTTATCACATTATCAGATCATATTAATGAACTATGTTGCATAACCTGATATGGTTTGTAAACTTTTTGGCCCACAAACTGGCACCAATTTAAATGCTTGGCTTTCATCAAGAAATCATGGTTAAAAGGCCATATTGATTCAAGGGAAAATTACCTAAATGCCCCTATAGTATGAGTATATTACCAAAATGCCCTTGGTATTTAGATTAATTCCCAAAATACCCCTAGTCAATGAAATACAAGTGTAGTCTAATGTATTTACTTAAATGCCCCTGGATTATTTTGGAATTTACAATAATGCCCTTTTACCATAATGCCTTTCCCTCTTTGATTCGTTGAAGAAGGCAATCCAAATTTGGGGAAAGGAACTTATCTGTGTAAACTCTGGTTGAACCACTTAATTGGTGTAGCTCTAAGTTGCTAGACATGGAGGATGTTGGATTGAAATATTGAGCAAGATCTTCATCAAAAAAGCATTGTCATTCCAGCATGAATCTCCATTTCAGATCCAATCCAATTCAACTGTAATTTTGCAACTAAACAGGGCAGCACAATCTGGTACTACAACTCCAATTATATCCGGCATTTACAGCTCCAGCTCCAGCATTCTGACAACAATTTTGAAAGTTTGTGGTTTAAACCAGATTGCATTCTGACCTAATCCATCTGCTCTAACTTCCGCTCCACTTGTCCACATCTCCTTTTTCTTCCCTTTTAAGATTTTTATGGGTTGTAACTTTTGCAAATATTGTTGCACGGGTGCATTCTAGCTCAATAATAGCTCACATGCATTGGTTGTGACAGGTCTGCAGATCATCCGATGGAGTTCTGTGGTTAAAAGATAGATGTGGAATTCAATTTTCCCACTCGACTGGATTGTTGAGAAATAAAACTTGCAAGCATGAGCTGGAGCAATGGTTTAGAAATAAAACCTTGATCTAGAATTGTCCTATAGGTCTCCATGCCCAGCAACTCAAATTTGGATTGCCTCCTTCAACGGATCAAAGAGGGCAAATTCCAAAATAATCCAGGGGCATTTACGTAAATACATTAAACTACACTTGTATTTCATTGACTGGGGGCATTTTAGTAATTAATCTAAATACCAAGGGCATTTTGGTAATATACACATACTATAGGGGGCATTTAGGTAATTTTCCCTTGATTCAATTTTGGGGGCACGACTAGAGGTTCTAGATCTAGAAATGCTAAAATGTCCATTTCCTTTTGTTACCATGCCAAGTCAAAAAGTGCCACCGTCACGTTCTTTCATCCAAGAATCCCAAGCTCGATACATTTTGGAGCAGCTGCTTGCACTCTTTAATTGTTGGACTAAGGTATCACCAAGATTTAACATATCCAACGAGGTCATAAGTTTTCTTGGTGTGAAATGGATTGGATACCTATCTGAATGTACCAAGCAATCTCGTTTCTTTTTCTTCTGGCTGTCACATCCACATCTTGGTATTCGGCCTCTATAATTATCTTCTTTACTCGGCTCGAATAGAAGCAACTCATGCCTATCATGCTTTTTACCACAACAGATTCTCCATCGAACTGGCTCCTGCATTCCTTCATCATTGAACAGCTTCTCTATTTCATATAGAGAGCCGGGAAGCTCGCCATATACTTGAGCATTCCATGACCTTAGAATTCTCAAAATTTTGTCCTGCGTTTCAATGGACATATGAGCCTCGTGCAAAATCTTTTGCAACTCGGTGTACTAATTCAATAATTGTTCATGAGGAGACAAGTCATCTGGCTCATGAAGTGACAATTCTGGTTCACCTTCAGACCCTGTTCTACTGCTAGCATCATTTCCATGTTCATTCTCAGCTTCAACTTCACCTTCATTTTCACTGTCATATTCACTATGAGCTCCAAGTTCCACATCAAGAACCTGAACATGAATATCCGAGACCTGTTCTTCTTGATTTTCCCTTAATCTATGCCTAAGCCAAGTTCGCCAATGGACAAAACGACCTCCAGGACAATAGATGTAAGTGCAAAGGTGCATAGAACTCATCCTCACCAGCCAAAGCTTTTTAAGAATTGCCTTCATTCATGTCTTCTTATACATCTTCAGCGAAAAAGGCAAAATCCAGAAAAGAAAAATTGTGTTTGAATTCCATCTTAAACTATGATTTATTTCTAGAACCACGATTCCGCTATTTTGAACTTATGCCTCATTTCATTTTTTTTTTGGTCGGGTGTTTAACCTATGTTTTGGTC
>JAANSK020293600.1:0-19912 GCA_011763485.2 Isoetes engelmannii
TTCCCTTTAAACGACAAAATTATATAATCTAACTTTATTCTTATGGAGTGCATTGGAAGGCATTCTATCCCCGGGGGATGCACTTATACATAAGGGGGATATAGCATCTGCATTCGAACCCCCTTGTATACGCATTTTTTAAAGGCAAGTTGACCCCTCTGTGTACAAAATTTGCAATAGACCAGTGCTCAAAATACTCCTAACCCCTAAGTATATGTACGCAAATGGTCCAGAAAAAAGCCCTACGTAGAACTCTCATGAGTTATACGGCGATCAACAGTGAATCTCCCGGGCAATCTATATGAGCGGATATGTTATAAACTTTAATATGTCTCGTTGAGATAAGCTAATAGTAACGACAATGTTATGTAGAATGTTAACTAAACCTTGAGGATGCAATTATTTCCAAGGATGTGTCTACGACCTTCAGGGTCCTTGTAAATATAGATAGCAAATTATTCTCATGTAAACTTAAGTGTATCTTAGGCATATACTTATAGGGATGATGCGGGACTCAAGAAGGAGAACAAGAATCACATATCTAATTTTTGTGTATGGTTATTGTATTATTACAAAATTAGACCGTAAAGTAGATGCATGATTCAAGGTGGGTTAACGCATGATGTTGAGAACATCATCAATTCAAGATTAGGGGAGTGTGACATTCCAGTATATTATATGCTACACATACATATATTAAACTACCCAAATACTACCACATCACAGTACATGTCACCTATATGACATGTACAAGGTTAGTATATGCGTGCTCGACATATGCATGCCACTTGCATATCAAGAGCCTATGGGTGGTGGTCACACAAAGATACATTAATATGGGAGTGCATGTCAACCATTGGCACTTGTCGTATAATACTTAACACTAGAGTTGTCCTGGGCACCATTTCGGGCCCATGGACCAAAAATGGTCCAGCATACCCCCTGCCACTTAAACACGCATATCTCACGAGAGAGATTTCAATTTTATGATCTACCACCACTCTTTGAGTCTTCACTTTTCTCTTAACGATCTATGAAAATTCTATGACCAATGGACTCACCCATAGGTTGGTATGCTTGCTTAAACCTTGGGGAAATTGATAGTTTTCACACCAGTCCAAAACTGCATTATTCAATTTTCTAGCATAGAAGTGTACAAATCTTGCTAAATATGGAAGTAAATGATTTATTATGATAGAACCCAATCGATTTGCAAGTTCTCATGTTTGGCCGGCATCATCTGATGTCAGTTGAAGTTGCCAAACCCTATTTTGCTTAAAAATGCTACCTGAGGTTTGGAGAATTGTTTCTCTCTTGACTTAATTATTGTCAGAATGAGTTCTTAACAATACGAAGTATAGTCCAAGGAATTTTTTTTTTAATGTTCGTAAGTTATAGTAATATCAATGTTAACTAAAGAAAATATTATACAGAATTCAGAACGAAAATATAGGTTAAAGTGCTTTAATAAACCCCATCTATAAGTTTCATAAGGGTAGTAAACGATACATTCTACTTTTTTTTTTTTTTTTTATAGAATGGAACTTTTTATATTATTATAGAAATAAGAGTACATTTTCATGCTAACAGAATATTACTACAGGAGTAATCTCAACATCTTCATCTCCTATTAGCAAAAAATTATTATTACTTGCTTTAGAAGCAAATAGACATGAAGTGCACAATTGCTCTGATAGCTGATACTCTTGAAGACCTCATAATACTCCATCTGCATTGTAACCAGAAATCTGCATGATGATCCAAAGTAGCAAAAATGCTCTCGAAATAATACCTGTCAATGGAAGGACCTGAATAACACAAACTTGAGGAGCCCAGAGTCTGCTGATGCATGGAAGCAGCCTTGCTTAGCAGTACAAGACCCCTAGCTCTACACTGACACGAAAATTTGAAGAACATAAAGCCCATTCATCTAGGAGCTCATCCCTAGATAGACTTAACGAAAAAAACATCAATCAATGCTGCATTGTTGGGAATGCCTCTAATTCTTCAACAAAATTTGCAAAAAATTCTCAAGGCTGCAATTTTGACAATGAGCCTTTCCGAACATGTAGCCCATTCTCTAGGAGCTCATCCCTAGGTAGACTAAACAAAAATAATCTCCATCAATACCGCATTCTTGTGAAATTCCTTTCTCGCTCAAGATTGCAATTCCTGTAACTTTCCTTGACAACGAATTTTCCTGATCATCAATTCTAGAGACTAGATCTTTCTGCTAGCAAGAAAGAGCAGAAAGAAAGGGCCATGGATAAATTTCTTTCCAGAAGAACAGATTTTAATTTTCCCTGCTGAGAACAGAATGCAAAATTTCTTCTTTACCTATTCTTGCAGCCTTCATTCTTCGCCTTATAGGCCGGCATCCTAATGGATCTACCATTTCGGCGTGTCTAATCATAAGACATAGTGCAAAGCACCAAAGAACAAAACCTCGTTAGAGGATTACCTGCCACAAAAATGCCGCCGAAAAGAAGAGATTTGCAAAGCTCCAGTAGATCTTTCCTTCTGTTGCTTCTGGTAAGTAACAAATCCTGCCCTGCTAGCCCCAAAAACCTCGATTACCTTCTCAATTCCTCCATTGTGCTAGTCAGTGAAGAGGAGGGCGGCTGCTGCCCTACCCGACCAAGAACAGCGCCAGCGCCATCGCCATCGCCAAGATACCTTGGTCGAGATTTTTTCTTATACATTCTACTTAGCTCTATATAGAGATTTAGTCTATCCACTTATATATAGTTAGGATATAACCATACATTATCTAGATCTGAACGAGATCTAATATAACAGGATGAACACATCAAAATGTTCAAAAGGCGTATTGACTACACAGTTATAGGTCCAAAGCTTAACATGATGTAGCTAGTGATGGTTATTGATGAATTGAGGCCAATATCATGAAGTTTGGCATGACTATAAGTAAATAGACCAAATGACATTTTATACATGTTTCCCTCGTTCATATGGAGGATTAACTTATTTCACTACATTTGGCGCATAATTTATACATGATAAAAAAAGATATAGAGATTCTTATGAAGAAACCTTCTTATTTTTTACTATTATAAACTTAGTCAATGTGTGGTTGCCCCAAAGTGTTGTAGTCTAAGTAGGACCATAGTACCGTATATCACCTTTTATATTAAGACTATAATTTTTAGCAAGCTTGCCTAAAGAGAGGTGCAAGGATTTTTGTGATTCTACCCTATCCACCTAGCTTGACACGTCAGCTCAACTTAATTAGATCCGTTGGATGTTAAAAATTTAGAATCTACGGTTAAGAAAATTAGAAAATCCCTAGAAAATAACCTCCTGCCCTTTTTCTGCACGGGGGATTTACCTATATATATTTTGAATATGGCATCTACGTTTCTAAGGTATCATAATATCATACGTGGTATTGTTGAGGTGAATAAGTATGGAAATAGCGGTAACGCAGACTTGGGGAAGGGGTGGGTTAGATTGCGTAGGCGAACTAGGTTATGACGGTCTTAGCATTTGCATTGTTTGTTTGGTGGAGTTAAACGGTGAGAATAGATGTAGCGCTTATTAGTTTGTGTTTGGATGCCACGATATGTAGAGATGACACTACAAATATTTTGGAGGTTTTGTTGGATGCATTATGTAATCCATTATCTGTTTTAAGGTTAATCGTGGTGGTTAGAATGACATCTTCCAGTTAAGAATATGAAGACGTCTATATACAAGAAGTGGAGAAAGAAAAATTAAGGATCCACATTTCCAAATCTTTAGGGTTTGTTTAAATGTTGAAAGGAATTTGGTAAGGAAAATTACAAAGATAATTTCAAATAGACCTTACATTATTGTCCCGGTTCACTAGATACATCAAATAAATTTGTTGATTAGCTATGAGCTCCTCAAAGATGGCAAAATATACAGTTCTGCATATAATACGCCCAAGTAATCTTAGTCCCAACCATGCGAGAAAACCTCCCACAATATGAAACTCAGTATCGCAAGTTTATGGTATTTCCTTTTGATGGGTCAAGATTTTTCTCAAGATGGAATGGAGATTAGGAATAGGTAGCATGAAGATGTTCCCCATTTTCATGGCAAAAATTTTTACATAGTCGAGTGAGAATCAAGGCTACTTGAAGAAGAATAGAACTTTTTTCACAAAGCCATCAAAGGCTTCAAGGAGGTTGCTCATTTTATACTCTCAATCTTAATGAGTTATATATGCATGGGATGTATTAATAGTAGAGGCATATAGATCTAGTTGCTAGTTCCACCGTAAGATTATTGGTTCATTTTACAATGTCCCTTTTTTGTGCTTTTTTGCATGTGACATGTTGGTGCATAATTGCAAGGTCATATGGAGCTCGACTCATTACTGTTGGTGTTCATTTAGCTTCAATTAATCGTTACTATCCACTAGGGTAATAGATTGTGTAGACCTTATTGATGACTTTGACACGTAAGGGATAAAGAGACTTGTGTCTCTTTGTAGGTTCTCAATATATATTTACAGAGGCCACATTTGGCTCATATTCACTCATTCTATGTATTCTCCATTCTTATTATATATCAAATTATATGCACAGCCACATTAGAATAATGAAATTGTCCAATGTAAGCTCTTGATATTGAAAGTACAAAGCTCCACATTAGAATAATGAAATTGTCCTTTGTCAAATGTAAGCTCTTGATATTGAAAGTACAAAGCTGATAAATGTAAATCTGGTTGAATCTTATGTACTTACAATAGTATACATTAGGTCTGACTTGAATACCTGATTGCATTTTCAGTTGCCAGAAGATACTTTGCATAGTAGTATGTGCAAGGAAATAAACGCAATTTGGAAAGCCTATGGTATTTGAAGGTGTGATTTAAACACACTTCCCGATGGGTCCTAAACAACCCTTCAACTAGAACTGCTCTTGCAAAAGTTCCAACAATGTATCCATAATGATATTTCACAGGTGTCATCCCATGTTCTCTTGTGATGAAAAGAAAACAATGAAGGCCTTCATTAAGCATGGCCACATAACAGCATGCTGTCAGGAAATTGACAATAAAACCATCATCTGGAATAACACCAGCAAGATGCAGTTCTGTGAAAAGTTCAAGTGCCCCTTTCCCTTCTTTAATTGTGCGTATACTTCCATCATCCATCATCGCATTCCATGTCACAACATTTGATTCATGCAATTTTTTGAACATTGTACGGGCTTCCTCCAGACTGCCACACTCTCTATACATATAGATTGAGTGTAGCTCCAACAACAGGATCCAGTTCAAGTGCATCACCAGCAACCTGAGCATGTAGCTTTGATCCCAATGACAATGCTGCCAAAGAGGCACATGCTTGAAGTGCACTACTTAAAGTTAAAGCATTTGGCTTTGCACCTCTAAGGAGCATCTCTTCAAAAAGATGAAAAGAGCTTCTTTTTCATAGCCATTGTAAGCATACACTGCTATCATGGCAGCCCACAATATGATATCTTTTTCACACATTTTGTCAAAAAGCTTTCGCGCAACTTCAATGGGCCCGCATTGTCCATACATGATGATGAGAGTAGTACAAACAATAATATCCAGCTGCAAAGCGTTGGCAATAATGCATGCATTAATCAACTTACCCAGCCTTGATTAGGTATAAGAGTTGCAGAAAAGGATGGTTCTGGTGAAGCAACTGCACAATGCCCTCTCTGCAAAATGGAAACATACAATATAATTCATTACTGAGAAATAGTTATAAATGAAATAGTCGGCAAAAATTATATAAGATTTACCAAAGGAACAGTCGTTTTACGAATGAATATGCTTTCCTCATCCATGCATGGCAATGAACTTGCAATTCCTAAACCAAACAGCTCCACACTTAACCAATACAGCCAAACATAATAACCAGACAAATATAGAATGCTGCATCCAACTAGTTAATGCAGCCAAACATAATAACCAGACAAATATAGAATGATGCATCCAACTAGTTAATGCAGACGTCCAGTCCATTAGGTATATGTGATCCAGAATAATGCACCTGAAGTTCTAAACTTGGCTGAAAATTCTTCAAGTTTACCATTGGGAAACACAGGTGTATCTGAAGCGTCCACGTGAAGGAAATCTGGAACTGTGGGCCTTCTTTTCTCTGCAGCTCTGCAGAGATTCTAACAGTGCTCGTGATACCTCAAATTGATGGCTTTGCACACAAAATCTAGCTCTAGTCAGCATAATAATACCAAACAATAAAACCAGCAAAGTTACCCTTACATTTACTATGAAGGGCATCAACAGCATTCCATCATGTTCTCAAATTTCTGATCCCTAATTTGTAAGATCGTATTACTCCACAATAAAGCTACTAACAAATTAGCCCATTTAAGAACAACAAAGCTGAGTAGCACAGAAGAAGCATTAATCTGTTCAAACCTGGCCCAAGACGACATTCTGCATCAGATTGAATATCATAGCATAACTGCCACTATTTATCTCCCTTGCTTCTACGACGGATGCTTGGGCAAAATACAGGAAGTCAGGGCTTGCATGGATCCTGTGTAATTCTAACCTATTTCATGTCTGCAGTTGCTAGCCAGAAACACAAGGTACAAACACAATGCTTATGGGATTTTTCTCTGCATCTACTTGAAAAATATCTTGGTAAGAAAAAGGAACGAATGTTTCTTAACGCTATGCTCTGCCACAGCCATCAGAAGGGTCAGAGTAGAAATAATACCTTACTGATGTATCCAAATCGAAACATGTAATGCTATTTTCTTGCAGCTGCCATGAGCATTGAAGCTTAACACCATGAGAATATCGAGATACATAAGCTCCAACTGTTTTTAAGCACTTGAAAATGCCATATCAGTGTATCGGAGTGCTTGTTATGGCTTCCAAAACATATGCAGATGTACCTGGTTATCTGCTTCTGGAAGGTATCGGCTCCCATATATATCATTGCATCCATTTTTGAATGATTTCGAAACATGCAACATCCTTATGGGACCGACCTGCTCTAAAGAAAACACCGAAAATACATAGCCGCTGCTCTATATTAGACGGAATGGGGCGGCCGTTTGTTTTTGTTTGAGGCAACACGAATATGCTTACCATGACCACCTCCCACAAGAACTAAAGACTCATATGACGCAGAGGCAAATCCGGCAGAGGGGCATTCAATAGGAAACGAAGTGACGAACGGGTAATTTCTGAAGATTTTCTAATTTCCTAGACCACACGATCTGAAAATACAGAATCCAACGGTGGAGAATAAATTTTGCTGAGGTGCCTAACCACGTGGATAGGCTAGAATTTCAGCATTGAGGTGAGGGGGGGTTAGCCAACCCTGCTAATCAGAGATCCATGACACTTCTGGAGCCACAAATATTGGGTATGATTTAGCTAAAGCTTTTGAGTGGCTCAAAAACAAGTAAGAATCAACAGCCCCTTCCAAATTAACTTATGTTTGAGTTGGATGGAGTTATGATTTATGAATGGCACGAAATCGAGTAGGTACATATTAGAAGGGGGGTTATGCATTTGAAAAAGCACATATTATAGAGATCTTTGAATATGCAGCAGCAGATAGCAGGATATGCCTAACTATTATTCTTAGCATTACCATGGCTTTGCCAATATTTCCTCACTTGTTATGTTGGAGCAATGGGCTTTATTCACATTACTGTTGTACTTATACATTTAACTAGGGCATCTGCACACTAGGCACTTAGCTAGTGCCTTTTAGGGGGGCTTTTAACCACGCGCTATCTAGCTTGGTATTTAACCAGAGCATTGCATAACTTGGTCTCGATTTGTTGGTTGGACTATTGTTTTATGCCTTGTCATTCTAGGCACATTATAATGACATTTACAATGGTAAGAGTTCCCTGCAAAAATGGAAAAGTTCACTGCAGTTCAAATTTCATTAAACTTTGACACAACAATCACGCTTGGTGTCTAGCTTTCTATCTTTTTTAGCATTGTATACAAAGATTTCCAAATTTTTCTTGGATGGTTGCAACATGGCATTCTACTGTTGCAAGACGATATTCTGACATTTTGTGTTTCCAACTACATGATATGTTCTATGAAGTCAAGAATTCAAATGGATAGAAATGAAGACTGTACATGAACATTATGAGTTTATGGCTAAAGGACATGTATAGAGAGGGAAAGGTTGATCAAACTTGCCAATAGTGCTTTTAACAGAAGTCCTAGAGATCTGATAATGAGAACAACTATGGTGCAGATCTGAAGTCTATGTTAATGCATGGTCACCTGGAGGTTTTACGGATTGAGATATATCTGAAGATGGAAGTGGCCAAGACTCAGGAGTTCCAACTCAAATAGTGACAATGTGAGAGAAGTTGTGAATGCAACAAACCTACTGAAGAAAATGATTTTTTGGGATGCACCAGTAGTCATTTAAGTGTTGTAAAAGCTACGTGCATATCTCTAGACTACTTGTAAATCTTGGGCTTAAAGATATCACACGTCCAACCCTTTGTATTCATCATCTATGCCTTGGTCAGACGTTTTATATCTTCCATAGATCTGTATGTTTGTTTCTATAATTGCCTAATGCTATGTGGAATAAGCTAACCTATGTCCATTTGCATTCTTCAAACATGCATTCTCTCAAAAAGAACATTTACTTAAAGGAAAATAAGATGATAAATTGCCCCTTCTATATTTACATTTCATTAAATTAAATTTTAATCATCGCATTCATCTTCAAACCTATTTCCATTTGCATTCTTCAAATATGCATTCTCTCAAAAAGAGCATCTACTTAAAGTTATAAAATAAAAAAAAAAGAGATGATAGATTGCCCCTTCTATATCTACATCCCATTAAATTAAAAATTAAACACTGCAATTCATCTTTATCGGTCTTATATCCAACTTTTATTTCTGACCATTGATCTGGGGGGTATTTCATGTTTTATGCCAGATCAAAGGCCATTAGAATTTTCATCAAAAAAAGCCCACCAATGTGGATGGTGCAGAACAAACCTATGGTTGAAGGGGAAAAAAAAAAAGCAAAATAAAAGAGCCTGCGCATTAACCCAATGATTGCATGCGCCCTCGGCTTCGCATCAAATCGCCTTCTACCATATCTCAAACTGGCAGAGCCATTTGCTATGCCTCGCCATAGCAGATCATCAAGAAAGCTCTTATTCTCCCGGGTCTGCCAAAGACATATAAATCTACAGTGGGATTTGAACCTATAGATCCCCAAAATTTTCACGCGCTAAAACAATCCCAAGCTTCTTCACATGCTTGCACTGCATATTGTGCCAGAAATTTGCATGCATACCTCCCACGAAATATTTACTCCTACCTCTTGCCCACCTCTGCACTCAACTACTGCCATGCCGAAATGATCTTCCAAGAAAGGTTTGAAACGTCATCTCTTAAAGCTTGAGAATTTTTCTTGTAATGATCCACATAAATAGAGCCCTCTTCTCTTGCAAACAATGTCCGCTCCCACCGTGCTCTGTTCCGACCTGCGTGAAATCCTGCCCTGCTCTATTCTGACCTGCTTGAAATCTGACTTGCCCTGCTCCACTGCCCCCACGAAAAGAAAAGGACGTGAAACCTTATTCCAGGACTACAAATCAGGATAAAAAAATTCGCAAACCATGGCGATGAAAAACTTGCAAACAAATTACAATTAGAAACTAGACCTCTAAATAGAAATAAGATGTTCAAACAAGCCAAATTATAGGATTTGTTATACAATACGTGCCAATAATCTTAGTCCTGACCACTGCAAGAAGACACTCCCCCAATACGAAATGAAATAATTGAACTTTATATCTAAATTTCATATGTCCGATTATGCTTCTTAGCTCTAAGTTTTCTTATAACAAAGATGAACTAGTCTATTGAAAGTAGTTCTTGAAAGAACTATCTGGCCTACCTTAAATGCATTAGGAAAAAAAGTTATTTATGGATTATCAAAATGATTATTCAAGGATGGAACGATTATGGACTCAAAATAAATCTACCTTAGATAGATGTGATATTGTCACTGCTTTTTCTTGCATGATGGTATCATTGGACCTAGGAACGGGATTTGTTGGCTCACCCCATTCAGTCCTTACCATGTGAGTTCCTCATGTACCTTCATTGTCAGGTACGAATTCTGTGCAATGTTGAGACACCGATATAGATTTTTTATCGTTCACGGAGACCAATTGGCCTATGGGACTAACAAAGAGAGTAGCAAACCAATTACTAGATTAAAAAACCCCCCCCCAAAGGGTTTTCGAGGGAAAAACCTTGACAGTAATAAGTATGCTGGCATACTGTACAAAAATATTAGTGTCATTCAATACTGCACCGGCGGACATAGCTGAGTCCGTGTATCCATTTGCCTCTTGAATATATGAGACCAGCAAGCCCACGATGAGGGCCAAGAATTAATAATAGAAAGAATCGTGACATAGCTTATGTCGTTATTTGTTTTAATTATTATTTCTTATTGTTGCAATTTGCTGCAAAAACCATGTGCTTCAAACAATTGTCTTGCTTGGCAAAAATGTTTGTAGGATTAAATGTTTGTAGTAATCCTACTGTTGATGTAAATTAAGTTCTGAATATGGTCTATCATGACATGTTTGTAGCGATCCTAATGTTGCTGTAATTAAGCTCTCCTATTGTTGCTGTAATTAAGCTCTGAATGTGATTTATGATTAAGTTCTGAATGTGGTTTATGATAATCGCTGCTGTAAATTAAGTTCTGGATGTGGTTTAGCTGCTGTGCTTCAGAATTGTAATCAAAACGGGAATCAATCTAAATGTGGAATGTTTAAAAGTTCAACATGTGGGAATTCTGACACCATTTTAAGTTTTGCCAACAACTAAAGTTTCCGAATAAAAGACAAACAAGAAAAGAGAGGAAAAAGCCCCAGTGTGGTTTACAATTTGGGGAACCAATATTCATGCAAAATTGACATCCTGGTTGAAACATTGTTACAATTGGACCTGCACAAGTTCATGTGCAGGAGCTTAAAAGTACCAAATGCATTCTATCATTTCCATCAATATTCTTGCAATGCAATTCCTCTAAAATCTTGCAATGCAAATCGTGAAGCAAAACCTGTCTTACACAATGCCAGCAAGGCAAATAGTCGGAAACACAGCTACCACCTAATATGACAGCAAGGAGAACTTTGTTGGGTATTAGTTATTTAAAAAATTGGAAAAAGTTCCAACTTTGAAGAAGCTGTCTTTACATGCTGGCTCTTCTTCTGGCATTCACAAGTATGAACGCTCAAAGTTACCCGCTTAAACCTTGGAACTGTGGAAAAATAAACATATTTCCTGCTGATACCAGTTGATTTGGAGGTATTAAAGCTTGACATCAGCAGCAGAATTTGCATTGCAGAAGCAATCCCTACTTCAACCACAAGGACAGTGCTTTATGAGAATGTCAAAAGGCAGGGTATTTTACCAGGGCAGCCTGAACCTGCACAAGCAATCTCGTTACACTGCTTGAAGCATCACTAGTAGTTCCGGAAAGCTGTATCTGCAGAACCACAGGTAGTAACTGCAAAACTTGATATGTAGTGGGATTCATAACGCCATCATCCCTGTTTTCTTCCCCAAAATCATAAAAGCCAAGTTCAAGTATCAATCATCTCGTCCTGAAGTTCACTGGGTGCAATCAATCCAGGAATGCTCAGCATCCGTTGCCTTTCTGCCTCTCTCAAGGCAGCAGCTTCTTCGGAATACAGATCCTTATTATCCTACATGTGAAAACTCCAAAACGTCAGTAGTTAAAGTTAGATAATTCAGCTTAAGCTGGTCTCTGGACTGTACCTGCGCGGAAAATTCCTTGGACTGAACGAGAAAATCTCGGAGATGGTTTTTAAATGATGCGAGATCGTGTCGTGTTTCAAAAAGACCATTAACAAAGTTTGTGACCTGTGATTGAACAGCTTACCATTTGGCATCAAGCTGATAGAATATAACCTAGCTAAGACCATTTAAGGAACAGTTTTACCTCAGTAACAGTCATGTTCGGAAATGATGATCCAAGAAGCTTTATTGTAACATCACGGACAAAAACTGTATTATTTGGATATGTGTTTGCACCCACAGCATTTGCATCCCACAAATTCTGGGTCAACGCTCCTGAATCAACCTGCATTTATGCTTGTTAATTGTTGATGAACACTAAAGTATGCACGACCTACAATATGCAACATACCAAGCAGAATAGGTGTTGCAGGATAAGCACGTGAAGCTTAAACCCCGGTTTGTGAAACGTATCAGTTAGCACAGCAAAGATTTCCTGCTCAATTGTCAAAAAATATGCTTGGTGGAACTGGTTGCAGAACATGGATGGCTGCAGACATGATCACAGCACATGAACAAGGTGTCTCAAGAAATATCAACAAATATGCAACTTGCAAAGCAATTTGCATCACCTGAAAATTGTTCAAAATCTCTAGTAGCAAATTGAGACCTGTTTCAGCAACATTCCTTTCGGTGTGGCGGAAGGCCCAAATAATAGAGTCCATAACGAGTTTCAGTTGCTGATAAAATATCGCCAATTTGTCATTGCCAATTTGTCACATTCAAATTCCTATTTAGTAAAACCACAAAGCTGTTGAATAATGAAGCACCTGAGGTGATAATCCAAATAATGCAGGGAAGCAATGACTTGCAATTGCTCGCAACAAGGAAAAGAACTTTAACCGATGTTCTGGATAATCCTCAAAGTTCTTTGTGATCATCTAAAATACATATATTGCTCCATATTATCAACATGGCATTGAAGAGAACAAATAAACGCACCAGAACTAACCTCTAATGTGCAAGCAAATACAGCTTCAAATATGCGAGGTACATCGTCAATCATGGCACTTCTAAGCCTGCATGGAAAGAGTTCAATTTAGTTTCGGGATCCAAAACTCTGCTTACCTGCAACCACCACAAAGTAAAAAACAAAAATATCAAAGCCAAGACTAGAAACAAACTTATTGATTATGGTGGCAAACAGCGACAAAACTTCAGGCTCTCGTGCATCAGGAACGTTTCTTGCATAGTCCCCCAAGATGGGATCCATCATGGCAGGCACAAACTGCTTGGCAATCAATTTCTGCTCCTCAGACTTATCTACAAATGTCTCAATCAGCTTGAGAGTCTCCCGTTTAACTGATCTGAAATACCAACACAACTCACTATTCTTTGAACACTACTATCAAAGTAGAAAACATCTGAAAGATAGCATACCTAAGCAGCTTTACAAAGGACGTCCGCGAGGCATATGGACCCCCCTCAGCAATGCTACTGGATATAAGCTCACTATACATTCTGTGGCAAAAAAGAAACAAAACAGAGTACAGAGGCAAAAGCATCAGACCAAAATAATCAAAACTTGGAACTACAAAGCTAAGATCATACTGACATTTATGTTTTTTGTCAAAACACCTCAAACAACGCACAAAATCTTTTACATGCTGTTTAGGCTAAAATATATATAACAATTACCTGTAAACATTCAGCATGTCCAGGAAAATTAAGGTGATTTGTGACAAGAAAGGTTGCCCTAGCGATTGAGCCACGCTCGTATTTGTCTGGATTAACTCATCATGTTAGACGAAAAAACAGGAATTCCAACTTTATAACCAAAGCTGAGAGAATAATCATACTATCTGCAAATTTGAAGAAAAGCACTAACAGGTTCCTTTAAAAGTAAGTAATAGCTTGCACGCAAATATAGGTGCATAAATATCAGATTGAGCTAAGAAATTTACCTTTAAAATATTAAGTACAGCCTTAATAACATCTTGAGATTTGAGAAATTCCACACTTTGCCGAGCTTGATTAATGATTTCTGCCCATTTCTGTGTGATACCAATATCCAAATGAGAAAGTTAATGTGGTCAGCAATCTGCGCCACAAAAATCACTACCAACCTGATTGGGAAGCTCCATAAGGCTCCTTATGTATTCTTCACGTCTAAAACCAGCAGTCTCAGCTTGTATCATACAGCCAACCTGCAAAGAAAAGAATTGTGCAGTCATGACGCAGGAACAGCACCTGCAGTATATAATCCTTTCAAAAGCTGTCGATAGAATCATACCGCTTCATAGAAAGTATGAATCTGATGTGTCTCCAAGTCTAGAATAATTGCTGGCAGCCCTTTAAGAAGTTCGCAAATGAAAGGCTCTGTTTCACCTACCTGAAGTTCAAACGTCCACAAATTATAATGAAACTCTAAAAAGCAGGCAGTTCGTATTCACCAAGAGAAAGAACTGTTACAAGCTGACCTGAAGGATGACAAATTTCCTCCTGCATTTTTGTACTATTTTGAGAAAGGTGTCACATGCCATGTCCTGCAAAAGACCCATCATAATCTCAGAACATGTAGAATTTAAGTAACTGAAACAGTGGATACAAACCTGCACTCCTGGGTGTGTTTCATGCATGAATTCGAAAAGCTTATTAACTACTGTCTTCAGAAACTTCCAATGGGCTCTCAGAAACCTCGGATATTGCCCAACTACATACCTGCGAAACAACACCCTTAATACCATCTAACAAGACCAACAAGCAAAAGATGGCTACTTTATTCAGGTATCCCTCACATGATATTGCTAGCAATAACAGCTTTGTTGTCTTTGCCCTTCGTGATTTCACAAAGACTTAGAAGATCCCTGATCACCCCCACCAGGAATCGATTTTCCTAGTTCAAAATACGGACATGTTAACAAATATATCAACAGCTGTCCAATGATATCAAATACAGATTCATTCTCAATACCTGATCTTCAACCATCGAACCAGAAATGGACCCTATTGCCCAGCATAACGTGTTCAAGTTGTTCCATGTCCATTCATCTCCATTTAGCTGTTTGCTCAGCTTCTTCAACATCTGAAGAACCGAGTAAAATGTTAAAATGACATGAGAAGAAACAAGCAAACATGCTTGTTTGGTTTAAACAGAAATACCTGTTGTTCTGTGTCTTCATGATCAAGATGGGACAAGTATATAAGTGTCTCTCGCATAATCTGAAATATAACCATTTCTATCATGCCAGCATATATGTAACTTCCTATGCCCGTTAAAACTCAAATTTGTTCCGCTTATAAAGCAGTCTCCAACCATGCAAATAGTTACAAAGCCAAAAAAACCTGACAACAAATGAGGCCAAATCATAACCTTGTATTGGACAAGCACATCATTGTCCTTCATCGTTTCCCGAACAATATTCCCATTCTCGTCTTCGACAATAAGGACTTCCTCAGGCTTAGCCATTCGACTGATCATAAGTAGGCGCAGCTTGGATAAGGGACCTGAATATAGCTGCCGGCGATGTGATGATTTAAAACCATCACCCATTGTCGCCTACACATCCATGGGTTGAGAAATAATGAGAAACATGTTAACCAAAAACAGAAATAACAACATTTGCGAGTGTATGTCAACTATATAACCTGAAGTGGCTCCGTGCCACACTCTGACTTAAAGAGGTCACCAACAAATGAATTCCAGTAGTCCAAACAGACCTGGCATAGATCATTGATAAAATCACTAGGAGTTCAACTTTGACTCAACTGCACAAAGACATCAAATGCATTACCTTAAAGACCTCTGTGTCATCAACATAAGATATACTTATGAGATATTCTAGTCCCATTAAAAGTGCAGCCTGATTTTCTGCTGCAGTCTCCAAGACCCCTATATGAGTCTGCATTGTAAAATGAGGAAAACATAAAGCCATGCCCTAATATAGATCATGCAGAGGCACTACTAAAGGGATAATCATTTCCCTACTTACCTTGAAAAAAGAGGTGAAGAACAATGCCAGATTCTGAACAAATGCCTGGATTGAAAAAGATACTACTACTCAGAAATGTGATGAGGAATGACAAGCTTGATAAAGAATTAGCTCAGGTTATTTCAAAGCAAGACTGATGTCACACTAAAACCTGATCTTCATCTGAACCAGATCCATATGCTTCAGGAATATTAGTCACAGGTGGCAAAATAGTCTGGAACAGCATCTTGGTTAGTGTTTCAGTACAACCATAAGACAACTTCCAATAAAAGATGCATTTTCTTACCTGTAATTGTACCATAAAAATAGTGTACAGTTTCACAAAATGACCCTCATAAAATTCTCCAAAGGTTAGCACAGCAACCTGCAAGAAGTTTCAGAAAAAAATAACCAGCAGGAAAAATATATCATAGAGAATGTATAAAGAAATACCTCTGTCAGGCATTTCAACACAAGATTTCGATATGCTGCAATAGGAAAAAGCTTCAACAAACTCTCCAGCTGTTTCCATGTTGTAGTTAGAACAATATCATACTTCTAAAGAGATCATAAACAACTGAAGGCACCAGGTACCAGCGGAGATTCAAAGATATAGCCGAGAGGTATCCATGAGAGAAAAGCATGCAGAGTAGCCAAAGTGGCTCGAATAAGTTCAGGTCGTTGAGATGCCGAAAGAACATACAAGCACAACTCATGGATAAGCTGAAACTCACTGCGTGAAAACAAAGTATTAGAATAACCAGTAATATAATGAGGAAATCAGTAATTGAAACATAAAACTGCATAGAAATAAATAACCTGTTCAATGACTGTTTCAGCTCTTTAATTTTACTCTGCGTCATTTCGCCTCGAGAAAAGTCAAACACCTCTTCACTCAAGAGCTGTATGAAAGAAGTTGGTAACTATGTTAAAAATTTGCCACTAAGTAGTACTTGTCATGGTACACGGAAATAAATTTAACTCTGAACATAAATGAGAACCTTATAATAACGAGCTGTGATAAACAGAACATACCTTAAGGATAACCATACAATTTTCACAAAGAGTTTCACTACTCTTTGCAGCCAAGACAAGATCAGGTATAAACCTGGGCCACCGAGCAGGCCATTCATGTTTTAATACCTGAATCACAAACAAATTAAAGGTCATAAGAAATAAATAAACTGAACACAAAGATGATCACATTTCAAAACCATGAGGCTCACTTGAACGAGAATAATATTGAGCTTGTTAATGTACAAACGCTCCTGCCTGAAGGAGGCTTCATTACTAGAGAGCTGTCAAGCATTCACATATTAGGCAACCTAATAAAATATAAATGCCAAGCCATCTATGATGATCATAACCTGAACAATAAGATCTGACACATAATTCTTAATTCCATCACGTTGAGCAACTGGCAATGCATTCCAACGGTACTTGATTACTCCCTCCAAAACCTGCAGCACATAAGATGCAGATTGCCCAAACAATATAACCCACTCATAAGTAACAGCCTACATACCTACGTAATAGAACTGTGCATAGAGATAAACTGCTTAATATGCAAAATACAGGTCATTCTAATAGATACCCACTTTGATACGGGAATCAAAAGCATATATAATAAGATCCAAATTCATACCTGAAGAGCAAAAAACTTGGAATTTAGGTTTTGAGAGTTCTGAAGAATGTCAACCACACGGGTCCATGTGTCAGGATGCTCCTGCAGCTGCCTCAATATCCTCTCAGCAGCTACTCTCTGTCAATGTAAGTCCAGCATATAATTTATCAACATACCCCTGCAATGTCCTAAGTGTTCAACTCAACTGCTTCTAGTAGACAAACAATTTTTAGCTTTTATAGAGTGTCACAAAACCGAGAAAAACAATTTATTTGGCAATTCGTAAGCCATAACGTGTATTTAAAAACATGGCCATCTGACACTGAAACAAATCCACTTTTCATCCCGCTTTCAAGGTTCACTTTAAAAAAGATCCGTCCATCATCACAAGGTCAATCCAAAACCAGTTGTGCAAATTGATGTTAAAGATGCTTTTAGAAGCCCTGCTCCACTTTACATGTTCATTCCAATTCTATTCATCTTCATTGTTTCAACTCATTCAGCCCTACAATCCAGTGCATTATGAAAAGAAGAACAAAAGCAGGCACATTATTTAACAAGCATCAAACAAATACCTCATCCTTCGAGCCAGTCCCGTAGAAAGCAGCAACTGTAACATCGAGAAGAGACACATCAAAAGGCTGGCCAAAATCCAGCAGCTTCTCCGCCATTATAATACTAGGGAGCCGTGACTGCCGGAATAGGAGCTAGCAGGATTGGCGCGTTGGGGGGCCAAGGGAGAAGTTTTGAGGCAACGCAAGCGTGTCTCAGAAAAAAAATGCTCGTTTATATTTGCGTTTTTACCAAAAGAAAGGGGTTCTACACTCTTCTCTTTACCCGTTGCGCATAAAACCCTAGTGTTGCTTTTGGGCTGACTTGTCACCTATACTTTGCATTTCTATATTAAATTAGTAGGGATGTCCCAACTACATTTCTTTCTTGGCCCTTTGCCACACCTTTGGATGAGAAGAAGAAGAAGCATTTTTAACGTCACGCCACTAGGCAGCATCCCTCTTGGGACTTATGACGGCCCTTCTCAAGGCACATCCCCTTACTAGAGGCAATGGTCTTCTAGAGCCAAGTCTTATTTCCAAATGACAACTTCCCTTAAGAGGTGAGGTAGAACTTTTCACTTCAGTGACCAGACGAAGTCTTTGGTTTCGCAAAAACCAGTTAGGAGCCATTATGCCCTCATTTCCAATAGCGTCGTGCCACATTCACTGTTTTAAACCCAAAAATGTTAACAAACAAAAAAAAAAATTGGATGCTGCGTTCTACGTTCTGGATATTTTCTTGCCTATGATTTTGAAATGTGAAATACGAGTTCGCCTAAGGTTTTGAAATCTGAAATACGGAGACTCGAACCTCTACCAAAAGAGTTCAAAGTTCTAATAAGAATCATGTGACCAAGACAACTAGCAAGCTAATATGATTATTATTTCTATTAAATCTATATTTTTTTTATAGTACCCCATTAAATTATTTTAGAATTATGGTCTATAGTTTCGGGCAATGGTCATTTATACATCCATATTAAATCCCCCTAGAACCCCCTGTTATTGTGCTACATATTCGAGCTCCATAATGGTTCGTCCATGATACAGGGAAGGCAATTCCTTTCCTGACATGTTAACAGTGTGTCACCTTGTTTCCATGTCAGGAAAGTCTATTTCGTCAAGTTACAAGCCTACATTACACTCAAAACCATGGCATGTGCACCTTTCGAAATGCCAATACTCCATCAAAATGGTTCATGCTCCCTCAAAATCTTTGACTTTGTATGAAATTTCCTATTGTATCACGATATATTTGCCAGGCCCTTACCAGGCCTAATGCCATGGACATGGTATTTGGAGGTAAAGGATGTTCATGGCCTATGAAAGAGTTTGCAGGGTCACTATATGCTGCTATAACACCACCCCAAGGTGTTTAGTATTTTGTTGTACGAGACATCTGTGTGCAAGAAAAGGGGTTTTTTTGCCACTATCTAGGGTAAAGTATATATACTTTTAGGGTTAAATTAGCTTCCACATATCAATATACAGGGATGTTTTTGGCCACCCTTCAAGCGTAGACATCCATACCCCCTTATTACTAAGTGCATCCCCTGGGATATAACAACATGTCCTAGGTTCTAAAGCCAAAAGACGTGAATTCATGTCGTTCTTCTTCCTCTCTTAATTGGCAGGCCTTTTCATCTGGTTGATCATGATCGTCCATTCCAACATGTGATATGACAAAGTCAGCTCGTGTCCTCGGAATTCAGTTGATAAACAACTTGTGATGCCTTGAATTTAGGTTCGGATGGCGATAAACTTGTCAAAAGATTGATAACTGAGGCTAGGTACATGATAGGGAGCTGGTAATTCAGATATGGTGTTGACTCTTGGTGGCTTGCCAGTTAAGGGAGGTTAACCACCCATGTTTGGCTATGACAGCCCATAAAATGGGCTCGCCAGTTGCGGATTATAGGATTGCCAGAGGCCACCAGTGGATCAGATGTAGAGGAGGCTGAGCGTTTTTTCAGAGACAC